>SJYC01029879.1:0-15750 GCA_006408675.1 Madoqua kirkii | reverse complement strand
CAAAATAACGTCTGACACTGTTTCCACTGTTTCCCCATCTATGTTCCATGAAGTGATGGGACCAGATGCCATGATCTTCCTTTTCTGAATGTTGAGCTTTAAGCCAACTTTTTCACTCTCCTCTTTCACTTTCATCAAGAGGCTTTTTAGCTCCTCTTCACTTTCTGCCATAAGGGTGGTGTCATCTGCATATCTGAGGTTATTGATATTTCTCCCGGCAATCTTGATTCCAGCTTGTGTTTCTTCCAGTCCAGCGTTTCTCATGATGTACTCTGCATATAAGTTAAATAAGCAGAGTGACAATATACAGCCTTGACGTACTCCTTTTCCTATTTGGAACCAGTCTGTTGTTCCATGTCCTGTTCTAACTGTTGCTTCCTGACCTGCATACAGGTTTCTCAAGAGGCAGGTTAGGTGGTCTGGTATTCCCATCTCTTTCAGAATTTTCCACAGTTTATTGTGATCCATACAGTCAAAGGCTTTGGCATAGTCAATAAAGCAGAAATAGATGTTTTTCTGGAACTCTCTTGCTTTTTCGATAATCCAGCGGATGTTGGCAATTTGATCTCTGGTTCCTCTGCCTTTTGTAAAACCAGATTGAACATCTGGAAGTTCACAGGTCACGTATTGTGAAGCCTGGCTTGGAGAATTTTGAGCATTACTTTACTAGCAAGTGAGATGAGTGCAACTGTGCGGTAGTTTGACCATTCTTTGGCATTGCCTTTTTTTGAAATTGGAATGAAAACTGACCTTTTCCAGTCCTGTGACCACTGGTGAGTTTTCCAAACTTGCTGGCATATTGAGTGCAGCACTTTCACAGCATCATCTTTCAGGATTTGAAATAGCTCCACTGGAATTCCATCACCTCCACTAGCTTTGTTCGTAGTGATGCTTTCTAAGGCCCACTTGACCTCACATTCCAGGATGTCTGGCTCTAGGTGAGTGATCACATCATTATGATTATCTGGGTCATGAAGATCTTTTTTGTACAGTACAGTTCTTCTGTGTATTCTTGCCACCTCTTCATATACACAGACAATCACTTTATGGCCACTACACACACACAGACACAGACACACACACACACACAATCACTTTATGGACAAATAAAGTATCCAGATAATCACTTTATGGCCACTACACACATATACACATACACACATATACACACAGAATCACTTTATGGACCCTACACACATACATATACACAGTCACTTTATGGCCACTACACACACATACACATACACACATATACACACACAGAATCACTTTATGGCCACTATACACACATATGTATACACACATGCAGTCACTTTACGGACACCCACTCAGCACTGACATGTCAGCCACAGGCCCTTGGTTGCCTGGACTCCCACGGTCGGAAGGCACACAGTTACACTGCACCCAACTCCACCGCGTATGAGTCCTAGACACACAGCCACAGTCTCCCACGGGCTCCCCGGGACAGAGTCACCCCTGGTGTCTCATCCACAGCCACAGGACCACAGTCCTCGGGGTCTCAGGGTCTCAGTGTCACAGGCAGTCACTCACCTGGAGCCTTATATGCAGTCACGTGGCTAGAAACACGAAGCCACACACACTCTCCCCCAGTTAGACAGGCGCAGACCCACCCCATTCACACCCCACCCGGGCACCCAGGTGACCGCACCTCCTGCCAGGTGTCCAGCAGCATGATGTCATACTTGTCCAGGTCCTCTTGGCTGAAGAACATTACTTCCGTGAGGACCAAGGGGCCCGCCTGGCAGGAGCACTCAAACAGTCGTGGCTGGACGTGGCACACATCCTCGGGGGGCCTGGCCAGCACGGTACAAGGCTGTGAGGGGCGCAGAGAGCCCCGGGCCTCTGGCAGCCTGGGCCAAGCACCCCTCCACCACCCCTCCGGGCAGGAGGTGCTGGCCCTCCTCTGAGCTCCCCCGTCCCAGGGTCCCCTCCCAAACGCCTGCCCTTCTCCAGGCCACCGTGTGTCAGTGGAGGAAGCTAGGTGATCTGTCTTCCCACAGGCAGCCGAAGCACAAGCTGCCCCATGAACTTCCTGGGGAAGGAGCACCGGGAAGGAGGAGGCAGCGGGCTGAGTGTGGAGGGCGAGAGGGCAGGGAGGGCCTAGGGGGAGTCCTGCTGCCCCAGGAGGGAGAAGCCGCTGGCTCCACCCCAGGCTGGGAGCCCAGGAGCTGTGCCTCAGGCCGAAGGTGAGAGGAGTAGGTGGAGGGAACCCAGACTGAGAGAAGGGACGCAGAATGTAGGTGCTCAGGAGACACGTGGGGGGAATAGCCAGGTCCTGCAGACACAGAGACCAGCACTCTGCTTCCAGAGCCCTGAGAGACCTCACTCTGCCCTGCCTTACCCATTTACACACCACACGCACTATTCTGGCACACTGCTCACACGCTGTTTCCCCATATGTCCCATTACCCTGGGGACACCACCTGTGGGAAGTACAGGATTGGGAGACAGCGCTTTGCCCTGGGCCCTCTGCCGACGGGAGGGTCCAGGACGGGACTATGCAGGGAGCGCATTTATCCAGCAGAGGGCACCACTGCATTGCTCTCCCCAGCATCTTCCCTGAAGCCAGTGGGAAGGGAAGGGTAGGGTGGGCTCCTGGGCTCTGTCTAGTTCCCTGTGTGATCCATAACCAATCACCCACCCTCTTGGGCCTCAGTTTCCTCCCCTCCTCCCAGCCTTGTCACCTCCTGTGGCTGGCATAGGGTGCCTGGCCCCCCAGAGCCTCCCAGAAGTCGGGAGGCTCCTGACCCTGCAGCACTATCTCCACGTCTTCCCTGGAGATGACGGGGCCCACTGTCCGCGCCATCTCACGCTGGTCACCGCTGCAGCCCTGGAAGGCAGGAAGCTGGGTTAGGCCCTGCAGCAGGAGAGGGCCTCACCTCCAGCCCCCATCCCCCGCTAATGGGGGCCCGGGAGCAGGAGTCACCAAGGCCTGGGCTCGTGGCCCAGCACACGTGGAGAATGTCTCCCTTCCTCCCTGCACCCCCGCCCCCGGCGTCTGTCTCCTCAGGAGATCAAGGTCATAGGGACCCTCTCCAGGTTGGAGCGCAGGATGGAGACCTCTAGACTTGCAGATCATTCAGGTTTTATGCTGAAGATCAGCTGAAGATCCCCAAGACAGCAGGGGGGGGTCGTGAACGAGACGGGAAGGAGGGGAGGCGGCCCGGGCCTGGCCTGTGCACGCCCCTGTCCACCTAACTTCCCCTAGGTTCCAGAAAGCACAGAGGGTTCTCCGCCGCCTCCCTCCTGGCCTGTCCGAGGCTGGGCTTGCCCTCAGCCTCCGCTGAGGAGTGGGCTTCCCTGGCCTGGTGCCCCTGCCCCGGGCGTGGGCTACCTTTCCAAACCAGAGGTAGCAGAGGTTGGCTGTCACCAGCAGGAAGACGTCGTTGGAGTTGAGGGCTGAGGCGCGGGCTGGCACCTCCACAGTCCGGGTGTTGTAGCTGTCGGTGCCTTGGATGTGGAAGAGGCTCACGGCAGGTGCCAGGTGCCCCTTCCTGCTGTGCCTGGGGCGCCCCTACGAGAGGACTGGGTCTCAGGCTGAGGTAAGGGCTCCTGGGCTGCCTCCCTCTCCCACTGGGGGCTGCACTGCCTCGGCACCCAGGGCCCTCTCTTAAAGCTGCCTCTGTTTTCTGGACCCTGTGAGTATGTAGTGGGAAAATCTCCTCAATCTGGAATAGGGGTCCAGGGCTTTTCTAAATGGATCCCTCACCCCATCTCGGAGGAGTCAGAGCAAGGATCCCCCAGGCCTTAAAGGTAGAAAGTGGGGAGCATCTGGGTCTGTGTGTGACCCCAGACAAGGCCCCGGCTCCCCTTCTGTTCGCCTTCCTCACTGCACCCCTGTTCTGTGGTTGGCTCTGGGGATGAGGGAGGAAACTGGGGCAGGCAGGGGTCACCCTCAGAGCTCCTGGGCCTCAGAGAAACACCAGGAAGCTGAGGGGCAGTAGGCTGGCCCCTGGCCTGCAGAGAAGGTGCTCAGCCCGGCATGGAAAGGCCATGGGCACACAGAGGAGTGGGGAGGTCGTGGCGGCAGCAGTGAGGTGAGCCCTACCTGGAAGATCACGAGCTGGCCCTGGAAGATGGCGAGGAAGTGGGGGGGCTCGCTGCCCATGGTCACGTGCTCCTGCACCAGGGCTCCACGGTAACACAGGTCCAGCTCCTCGGCGTTGCCCCTCAGGGCACTGATCTCGTGTGCTGTGGCTTGGAGGCCCTGTGGGTGGGAGTGGTGAGGGCCCGGCGCAGGGCGCAGGCCCCGTCCTCGGCTCCTCAGCTTCAGAGCTTGAGGGTGCCCACCACCCGACTCAGGCCAGCACACCTGCCACAGGTACAGGACGTGCTGGGCGAGGCCCATCCTCCGGTAGGTGTACAGGACAAGGTAGCAGCAGTCAGCGTACAACTGTCCGCGATGCTTGGGGTCCACAGGCCGCCTGCGTGAGTCCTGGATGCACCATACCTGGGGACAGGGGCCCGACAGGCACAGGTGGTGCCTCCCCCTAAACCAGCCCACCCACCTGTCCAGCCAGGAAGCTCTCCGCAGCCAGAGGCTGGCCACACCTGTGCAGCAAGGGGCTCCCCCCGAGGTGCACACCCACCCCAGGCTCTGTGCTCCTCCCGCCCCGGGACCCCTGGGGCTACATCTGCACCAGCTGCTCACAGCCAGGACTCTGAGTTGGTGTGGAGCGCCTGCGACAAGCAAATAGGGAGTACTCCAGAGGCTGCCCCAGCTGCTTCAGGCCACCCCAGCCTGAGCCCGCCAGCCACAGCCGGGCGAGGGCCAGACCAGTTCTGCACTGCCGCTCGCTGCTCAGGCCAGGGGAGCAGAAGTTGGGTGGAAGCAAGGCCCAGGGGTTCTTGGAAAATTTTTCTTTTCTCAAGTGTCATTTAGAAAAGCAAAGCCTGTTTTAAGACGAAAAGGGAAATAGTCCGTCACACTTAACGTGATTTCTTTTTCCCGTGGGGAGCCAAGCCAGGGAGACCTCGGTCGAATCCTGGTCACCCACATGGGCAGTGAGTCCACGCTGAGATTCACCTGTGAAGTGAATCTGTAAAGTGTAAATCTTTTCCCACCTGTAAAGTGGGGGTAACAGTGCTCACTTTGATGTAGTAAGAAACAATACTGGGGCATCCTGAGGCCTGAGAGCAGTCTCTGGAAAAGACCAGAGCACCCAGCATCCTGCTTCTTGCAGAGCAGGCTGACTCCCGTCCATGCCTCCAGGAGCTGCACTCACCTGGCCAGCCGGGCCTCCTGGCTTGGGCCCTCCCCCCGGCTGCCTGTCCCCTGACTACTGGGGTGGGTGGGTCCGCTCTCTGCCTTGGTACTTGGGGTCTGGGCTACAGACCCCTCCTTCCTGCCTTCCTTGCCCTTATCTCCATTTTCCTGTTTCTCCTTTTCTCTCTCCTGGCTGTCTATCTCTCCCCAGGTACTCCACCTCTCCCTGACTTCCTTTCTTCTCTCCTGGGCCTTCACTCCTCCTGCTCTGCCCCATCCCCTCCTCCCTCTAGCTTCTGTCTTCTTCCTCTGTCTTCCCTCCTGTCTTCTCCCCACTCTCCCTTAGTCTCTCTCTGTCCTCCAACCTTCATCCTTCTCCCTGCTCCCCGTCCTCCTATTTCCCGCTCATTGCCACTGTCTGTCCATATCAGGGCAAAAGTTGGAGGAACCTTGGAGAAACAGTATTTTCTCTGACCTTGGCCAACCTTGAGAACTAGTACCCCCTCAGACAGGGCCAGCTGTCCTGTTCCCATCATCTCACAGCACCCCCACACCAGCCTGGGGTCCAGGTGTGACCACAGATCTAGCCCCATTTTGCAAATTTTTAAAAAATGAGTCTTCTAAAATACTGAGTCCTGAAGAAATTAAGGGCCCTGACCAGGGGTGACCAGTAAGTCAAGAGACAGCCCTGCCCTGCACAGAGCCTGGAAGTAGCCCCCAAACCCTGCATCTCCCAGGACGTCTGTCTGAGCCCAGGATGTGACTGTGTTGAAGGCTGGATGTGTGGGGGTGTGATCATGTGTGATGTAGAGTTTGTATAGCTGCATGTTTGCAACTGTGTACCTAGCTGTGAATAAGCGCAATGACAAAGGTGTATGTGTCTATAATAGGTATAGACACGACAAAAGGGCACAATTAATTGTCCAGATGTTACTGTGCTGAGTGCCATGAGTGTTACCCAGCAAGTGGCCATTGCTGTGTGTGACAGGCTCAGGGGCGGTGTGGGTATATGTACACATGCCCCCGAGGGTCCCTGACTATGTACGGGTGTGCACCAGGGCATACCTGTGACTCTCTAGCAGCCTTACATGGTTCACCTGAAGACATCTTCACCCAGCCAAGCCAGTGCCCCTCACCTGCACACTCCCAGAAGCGTCGTCCACCATCCTGAGCTGGGCGGCTAGCTCAGGCTGGCTGTGCAGCTTGCCCACGTCTAGCTTCACTTGAAGCAGTTTACCTGAGGGAGGGACAGAGGGTGTCTTGCCCCACCCATCACGCAAAAAGCCCCCTCCAGCCACACCCCTCACTCTTCTCTGGGATAGTCTGCGCCCTGCCCTGCCCACTGCAGCTCAGAGCTCCGCCCCCTCTCTGGCCATGCCCCCTCACCCATCCCACTAAGGTTCTTGTTCTTGCGCTGCAGCCCAGACCAGGATCGGAAGAGCTGCTTGAATCCCGCCGACTCGGCGCCTCGTCCATCACCTCCACGCTGGTGTAGCTCGGGTAGCCCTTGGCCTGGATGAAGCTCTGGGGTGGGAGTTGGGTGAGGCGTGTGGCCCAGAGGCCCACTGTTCCACTCTACACCAAGGGACCCGCAGGGCCAGCTGGGCACTGAGCAGCGTTAATTAACTGAGCTCGTGACCCGCATAAGGAGCTGGCTCCGACACTACCGACTTCCCCGAGGTCCCCAAGGACACGCAGGTTCCCCTTACTCCGGGCCTCCGGAAGGGCGGGCTGTGACTGCCCCTCAGACCCCAGGCAGAACCTTGCCTCCCTTCCTGGCGGAGGAGAGTGCAGGAGGCAGGCCCAGTGCTGGAGAATCCTCAGACCTCAAAGTAGGTCCCCCATGCTCCCTTTTACACATGGCTTCTTGGATGCTCTCTGGTCTTTCCTTGCCAGGGCCTCCAGGGTACCACAAGGCTGTGGTACCCCAGAGAGGGACCATGTGTTTCCCTGGGATCTTTGGTCAGAGTGTGTCTCCTCCCCAGATAGGGCAGTGGGTCTCCAGGCTTGGACCCCGGGACTGGGTTATAGTCTTTTCCATCAGACAGGGCTCCAAGGGCATGATGTATCCCCCTCCTGGCCCCAGGGCAGGACTACCCCTCCCTTTAGACCCTGGGACACAGATGTCTCCCATCCTCAGACCCCAGGGCGGTACAATGACCCTCTGAGACAGGGCCCCCAGCCTCACCAGAGCCCTCCTAAAGGCAGCCTCTCTCTCCTGGAGGCTGGCCAGGCGTCCGTGCCATATGTAGATCTTGAAGCCACCCTGATCCAGGAGGTAGCAGTTCTGGGATCAGAAGTGGAACTGGTCAGTATGTGGTCCGGACTGGGCTGGAGTTACGGAGTGGGTGGGGATGGCTGCCTCACCTCCTCTTGAAGTAGGTCTTGGGTCAATGGGCAGGTCGACAACTCTTGGACCACCAGATCCTTGCTCCTCTGGCAGACTCTAGGGGACAGGTGTGCAGATGTGGGCAGCTCAGCCCCTTCCTGGCCTGCTCTACTCCAGCTGCCACTGCCCCTCCTGGGGGCTGGGTTCTCCGCAGACTTGCTATGAAGCCTTAGGCAGTGCCCTGGCCTTTTCAGGGCCTCCGGCGCCTTGTCTGTACAATGAGTTTCTCAGGAAGGCAGCCATGCAAGAGTACAGGCTGAGTCTAAGGTGCCTCATAGCCTGCTCCAGACAGCCAAGAGCCTTTCCTAGAGGCCCTCCTAGGGGCACCATGTTAACTGCAGTAACGATGGACACACCCACCCCACCCACTCCCAAGGTCTGCTCACTGGTAGAGGTGGACATTGGCCTTCTGCAGCTGACTCATCCTCTTGCTGGGCATGGCGGCATGCAGGTTGCCCACTCTGCGGCCCAGCACAGTTTCCATGATCTTCATGAGGTCAGTGGCTTCAGCCTCATCATCCACCACGCTGACCTGTGCACGACCACCACGCTCCCTGTCCCGGAGGCTGTGGGTCAGGAACAGGCCCTGCAGGACCAGAGCTGAAAGTCAGGGCCCCCCAGCATGCCCCCTTCACCTCTCAGACATTCCAGCCCAGACCCTTCCTGTCACTGCTGGGCTCCCAGAGGTGGGGGGCCTGGGGAGGTAACCTCTGATCCTGGCATCCAAGGGTACCCCCAGTGTGGAATCTGGAGTCAGCTTGTAGGTGCTTCTCAGCTTCTTGGGCGGAGAGCCATGCCCTCTTCTTGGGGTGGCTGGAGGATGGGCCCATGGAGGACCGTCCCTTCCCCCAAGCCCTGCAGCCCTTTGTTCCTGGGGTGGACACTGACCCGCGCCTTCTTGGCTGCGCTGGCCTTGGGCCCATGCCACTGGATCATCATCCTCCCCAGGTCCAGCAGGAAGACGTCACTCTTGTTGAAGCTGTGCCAGGAGAGCTCCACCTGCGAGGGCCAGGGTCAGGGAGGAGATGGGGGGGTCGTACTGCCTGGACCCCGGGAAGGGCCCGCAGCTAGCCCCTGCCCATGTGAGCATAGCTCAGGTGTGTCACTTGTGTGCAGCTAGCTGTATGTATGAGTGTGGTGTGGTGTGTGTGGTGTAGGTGTGAGCTATAGGTGGCACGCATTGGTGTAAGCACGTGAGACCTCGAGGGTCACTGTGTGGGTGTGGCTGGGTACGCCTCTGGGTGTCTGTGACTACAATATGCTTCCTTTCACAGGGTGTCCATGACTGGATCTGACACTTCTCGGCGCGTGTCCACAGCAGTGCATGTGTACGTGGACACGTGGATGCGAGTGGGGCTCATGCATCCATTTCTCCATGTGTGTAGCTGTGTGTGCTCCTGGGTGACAGTGCTCGTGTGCCTGTGTAGGAGACAGTGTGATCTGGGGCTGAGGGCAATTATCACCCCAACAGAGGCACTTTTGAGAGTAAAAGTGGGGGCTCCGAATAATTATGGCAGGCTAACAGGCAAAGCCTCGGCTGCATGGTGGCCCTGCATGAGCCAGATGTCCGGCCACTGAGTCAGCGGGTGGCCCTGCGTGAGCCTGGGCGGGACTGTCTGCGAGTCCCGGGACTGCGTGACAGCAGTGTGCACATTCGGGGGTGCCATTCATGTTGCAGTTGTCAGACTTCCTGACTGTTCACCACACTGGATGGCAGGAGGCCATCTTGTTCTCACAAGATCAGTATTTCCCATCAATATCCTGCCGGAAGTAAGAAGCACTCAGGCCTAATTGCACAAAGGCTCTCCATAGGCCGAGTGGCTCTGGGGTAGCAGTGGGAGAGGCTGTGTGTGCCTGTGTGGCAATGACGGTGTGTATGAGGGTGTGGAGCCATGCACCTCCCCAGATCATCCTCTCTCTCATGGTGCTGCTTACCGAGGCCACCCAGGTGCATCATCTCGTCCGCCTCACTGTCCTAGGTCTTAATGTGCTCCGGGACAGACGAGGAGACCAAGGGTCAGAGGGGACACGGCAGAGGTGGGGCTGGAAGCCAGGCTCTGCCTTCTCTCTCCTCATTAGGATGGGCCACTGGGGAATGCCGACCGCCTGTGTTCCCCTCACTGCCCCCACCGCCCTCCACACCTCCCGACACTCCAGGACATGCAGTCCTGCTGAGTCCAAGATCAGGTGGCATCCCTTGCAGCTCTCACCTCGGTGGCCGACACGTGCTTCCCTCCTCGGATGCGCAGCAGTCGCTGGATGTTGTACACGTTGGTCTCCACATGCTTGAGGGCAGAGGCCAGGCCTCCCTTTCTGTAGCTGAGGAGAGCGCAGGGTCGCACGTGAGACCACAGCCTGCCACAAGTGGCAGTGAGTGCAGACACAAACACGGGCATGCACACATGTGGGGACACACATGTGCCTGTTTAACATGTATGTGCAAGTAGATATGAACATGTGTGTGCAAGCATATGGGGGCAGGACTGTGCATGTGCTTATCCATGTGTAGATATGTGGACACATGCATGTGTATATCCATGTATGCATGTGGGTATGTGTATCTATATCCGTGTGAGTATACATGTGTATGCATGGAATTCACATAACTGTGTATGTAGGTAGACATGAATACTCACTGATGTGTGCTCACTGGTAGGTTACCTATATGGGCTGGCATGTTTTCTGCATGTGCGTGTATACATGTGTGCACACATTTATGTACACACTATTTGCATGTATTTGGTTCAACAGAATGATTGAATACTGGCAGTTTCCTATGGTTCAATGCATTTGGTAATTAAAAACATATTTGAAGCAATTTACAACAAAAGACATATTTATACTGGGCATGGTAACACAAAAGTGAACTCAAAACAAAACTGGGTATACACCCAAGAGAAATGAAAAACAAATGTCCACACAAAGATTTATAAACAGTAATGGATGGTGAGTAAACTTATGCAGTAATCACTTCACGATACATACAAGTAAAGCCATTATGCTGTACACCTTAAACTGATACAGTGCTGTATATCTCAATAAAAATGGGGCAAAAACTAGCCCAAACCTGTATACCAATCTTCACAACAGTGTTACTCGTAACAGCTAAAAAGTAGAAACAAGCCAAACACCCATTAAGTGATGAAAACAAATAAAATGTGGTATAGGCACCCATGGCATTGTCTAATTCTATTTAAATAAAATGTCCAGAAGAGATAAATCGAAACAGATGGAGGGAAGGGAGTACGGGAGGAAGTGGAGAGTGATGCTAAAGGGTAGGCATATTCTTCCGGGGTGACGGAAAATGTTCTAAAACTGTGGTAATGGATCCCACAACTCTGTGGATATACTATAAGTACTGAATTGTGTATTTTATATGGGTAGGTTGTATGGTATGATTTCTATATATATAAACAAACCAAAAACACCCCCACACACCCTACACACTGTGATGAGGAAGCCAGCTGCCCCAGCTGCCAGCCACCCCCACGGGCCCTTTCAGCCCCCGCCCGTCTCACTCACATGATTCCCGAGCGGAAGTAGCTTCGAAAACAGGCGGACTCGTGGCCTTGCACCTCGCGGTGCTGCACGGCGGCGCCACCCAGCGCCTCCTTCAGGTGCTGCAGGAAGGGGCCCGGCGCGCCCTGCGCCCCCGCTCCCGCCATCTTGCCGACCCAGTAGTGCAGGTCTTTGGGCACCCCCGGCGTGGCCTTCAGGCTCTGGGGGACCTAGGGCCCGAGAGTGTGTGTGTGTGTGTGGGGGGGTATGGGGCTGAGGTCCCAGGGGTGCGTGGGGTGGGCTGGGCCCAAGGTGGAGGAGGTAGCAAGCGCTTTGGGAAGACTGGTCAGGTGCTTCCGCAGGCGAGACGGAGAATGAGGCGGGAAGGGTAAACTAAACAGGCCTCAGCGGCGGCAGCAGCCTCCTGTGGGTTGCGATTCTTGGGCTCCCAGCCTGCCTCTTCCCAGGGTGGAGCGTAATCTGCATCATCAGGGCCCCCAGTGGGCTGTGCCCCTCCCCCTGCCCAGTCCCCCCAAGGCTCCTCAAGTGCTCACGTGCAGACGACATAGCAGTGCTTCTCGAAGAAGTTCCCATAAGCCGGCTCGGGGACTGGCACCATCTGCAGCTTCTGGGAGAGGACGGTGCCTCGTGAGGACTCAGGAGAGCCCCTCCCCGCACCCATGACCCTCTGGGGTGGGAGAAGCCTAGTCTCAGAGACCCGAACACTCTCTCTGTCTCCAGTTCTTCTGTTTGGTCGTGCCGCTCACCTCAATGATCCATATGTGGAGGTCCCTGTGACTCTCAGTGTTAGGGAGGCCCCTCCTGGTGTCCATCCTAAATCAGGAGAGAGAGGAAACACGAGCTGGAGTCCTCAGGCCCGGGTCGCCCCCCGGTCCTCTGGGCTCCAAGCAGGAGCTCTCCCCACCCACAGCTCTCCAAAGCCCCTTCGTCATGGCCTGTGCCCCTTATGACAAGGGCTGCATAAACACAAGTGCCAGAAAACCATGACAGGTACTGCAGATGTCAGCACAGAGGCTTTGCAAACAGGGACCCAGCTTGTGGTCTGTGTCTGCGCTCTTGAGAAAAGGCTGAGCTTGGTAGACAATGATAGGCTTTGAGACTATGGACCACCTCTGCCAACAGACAGAGTCCAAAACAGACAGATCTAGGATCTGCAGCCAGAGACAGGTACTGTGGACAGTGATAGGCTTGCAGAGGGCGAGGGCTCTGCTCAGTAACAACAGGTGCTGCGGGCAGGGACAGGCTCTGCCAACAGCGACACAGCTCTTGAAGTAAGACAGAATCCTGTAGGCAAGATAGGCTCTGCACATAAGGCAAACAAGCGAAGGTCTTTCAGATAGCGGGCAAGTGGCCGTGCAAAGAGACACAGCACCTGTAGAGAAAAGGCTCTGTGTACAAGCACAGGCTCTGCAAACAGAGACAGCTTCCTGAGACCCAAGAAAGGGATGGAACAGGCACAGGTTCTCCTGACAAAGATGAATTCTGTCGACAGACACTTTGAAAGGACGACCTGTGTGAAGAGACACAGACTCTACCTGGGGAAATTCAGAGAGGCTGGGCAACAAGCAATGGCTATGAATGCTGAGAAAGTCCTGGGTTCTGCTGGTATGGAGGAGCTTTTCAGAAATGGGAAAGGCTTTGCAAATCTTTGTGGATGGGGACAAACTCTTAAGACAGGGACTCTTTCCAGAAAAGACAGACTCTGCAGATATGAACAGGCACACAGATAGGCAAGGCTCTGCAAACAGGCACAGAGTTACCAGTCAGAGATGTGCTTCTCAGACAGAGGCAACTCTGAAACAGGCCAAAGCTCTCTAGGCTTGGTCAGGCTCAGCATGCAGGGAAACAGCCTCAAATCCTGCACACAGGGAGATGGGAACAGGCTGGGCAAGCAGTCATGAGCTCTGCTGAGAGACTTAGGCTCTGTGAAAAGACACAGGCTCTGTAGACAAGGCTGCTAGAGACAGAGTCTTGGCAGACAGGGAGAGGTCTTGTAAGCCCACTCAGGCTCTGCAAACAGACAGCTCCTGTTAACAGTGACGTCTTTAGAAAGGGCAGGATATGCTGAAAGGAGCCAGCTGGGAAATCAGCTCTGTGGTCCAGCACAGATGCTCCAGACATGGGCAAGGTATTGAAACAGAGCTGGGTTCTGTAGAGAGTCCAGGTTCTGCAAACAGGGACAGGCTTTAGAAAAGGATGAGTTATAGAAACAGATAAAGACTCCATGAATAGGAACAGGTCCTGTTAAGAAGTACACATGCAATTATTAGGAATAGACCGTGCAGACTGACATGAGCTCTGCCAACAGGAATGGGCTCTACAGAAAGACAGAGGTGTTCACAGACACAGCGCCCCCTGGTGCTGAGAACTCTTTGTAGGAGTAAAGCCTGCAGACAGAATTCCTATCCAGGCAAGTTCAGATAGGCCATGCAAATAGGCAAAGGCCCTGAAAAACACCCCAGACCGAACAAACGGGGCTCAGGTTCTGTAGACAGAATCTGGTTCTGAAAGAGGAAAAGACTCTATAAGCAGGGACACAGTCTAGAGACAGAGATACTTCCTGCCAAGGGAACAGGTTCTGCTGCCTCGGACAGGTGCTGAAAACAGACAAATCTTTGAAAACAAGGATAGTGTCTTTAAGCAGAAAGAGATGTCTCAGCCAAGGATGTAAGACCAGCTCTGTAGACAGGGAGAGGTTTGCATGCAGGGCAGCTTTTGCAATTAAAAAAAAAAAAGTATCTTGTCCATGAGGAAAGAGGGACAGACTGTTTAAAAAGACTGAGTCTCCAAACAGGCTTACAAACAGGCTTAGGATAGAAAGAGGCTTGGCAGGGTAGATGAAGATTCTGCAAACCCAGGACAGACTCTGAACATACAGCCTGACTCTGAAGAAGGTGACAGACACTGCAGCAAGTGATAGGCTTAGCCAACCCAAGCAGCTTGGGTAAGTCAGGCCAAAACACTCTCACATTCTTGATACACAGCTGAACGCTTACAAACAAGCGTTGCAAACAGACTGCAAACAGCCATTGGCTCTCCAAACAGCAACTTTGTTGTGCACGCACAGTAGAGAGGAGGGGAATGAGAAGGATCTGGGGAAGAAGGGAGCCCTGGATTTTGTTGCATGTCTGCAGGTGATTCTCAATGACCTCAGGCTTCCCTGCACCCCTCCTTCAGAATCCCCTGACTGAGATTTGGTCATTGCTTCACTGGTGGAACTTCTTTTGACCTCTAAATCCCACCACCTGCAACTTTTCCTTCTTACTGTTGCTTTGCCTCATAGTTCCAGAAGTCCCTTCTTTCTGAACTTCTCCCCTCTAGTGGCCCCGGTGTGGTGTTCACTCCTCTCCCTTCCCCTCCCTGCTCCACTCCAGCGTGTTGTATCGCAGGAGGAACAGCCTTGACTCTGCATGACCGGGGAAAGGAGGTGGCAGGAGTGATAGAATTACAGAATCAGAGGCATAGGGTGACGGGGCCACCGAGAGCAGCCCACATTCCTTAGGTTTTTATCCGGGCCGGACCCAGGCCCTGGTGAGCTCACACCAGGAACAACCAACCCTCTCAAAGAGGGGCAAGGCAGCCATGGATGTGTGTGGGGTGGGGAGAGATGAGATGTGTATAAGAGACAGTCGCGGTGCTGCACGGCGGCGCCACCCAGCGCCTCCTTCAGGTGCTGCAGGAAGGGGCCCGGCGCGCCCTGCGCCCCCGCTCCCGCCATCTTGCCGACCCAGTAGTGCAGGTCTTTGGGCACCCCCGGCGTGGCCTTCAGGCTCTGGGGGACCTAGGGCCCGAGAGTGTGTGTGTGTGTGGGGGGGACCTGAGTGCTCATGGCCTGGTCTCCCTCACTAGAGCACAGGGTTCCGGGGCCAGGGGCTTCTCACTTACTGCCGGCTCCCCCTGCCTGACACCCTGAAGGTCCATCAGCCCATGACTGTGGAGGGGAAAGTGGATGAGGTCACCGTGGGCTCTTACTGCCCCAGAATTGCGGTGGCAGTGCTGCAAGTGACGGGCAGACGTGGTGACCGTGCGATGGTGGTCTCACACAGAGGGAAACACGCAGTGAGGTCAGGTGACAGGCAGAGCGACATTCGGCGGTGACGGGCAGGCAGTGACGAGAGGGGCAGACCAGGAGCTGCAACTGGGAAGCAGCAACAGAGGGACAGGAAGCCTGGCTGGCTCAGCAGAGGGGCCACCAGGGCTTCCTGTGGGGAGAAAGTTGGGACTGGGCTGGTTTCACTGTGGGGGGGACAGCATCACCCCCAAGGGGCTCGCAGGGTGCCCCGATATCCAGTGCTAGCCTGGGGAGTCACACTCTCAGGCTCCCAGGGCCTGAGGCTTCATCCCATGTCACCTGTCTTCCATGTGGGTGCTGGGAGGTGGAGAAGGGGTGCTCAAAGGGTGGGGGCCCTCTCCTCCCAGTACCCTCTTCTTCTTCCTCCAGCGGTTCCTTCCTCCCTAGGGTGCCCCTTCGAACCCACAGGCTCTCACACCCAAGCATGTCCCCTCTTCCCCTTCCGTCACCTGCCCTGAGTGGGGACACCCCCCCGCAACTCGGTGCCCTCTCCTGCTGGAGGCCCCTTTCTCTTCCTGGGGGCTCACTCTGTCCCCCCATGGC
>SJYC01029877.1:0-19034 GCA_006408675.1 Madoqua kirkii | reverse complement strand
CGCCCCCACCCCACCTCCCAGGTTTTAGAAAATTGTCATATTCATCTTCTTAAAGAATCTAAGACAATAAAAGACGTCTGGAAATATGTCGCATAGAAAAATTAACTCTCAGCTTAAAATAACATTCAAAAAGGCACTTCATCCTGTAGGAAAAGATTCTGAGTTGGGTCAGCTCCTCTGAGCTGGGGTAGAAGGGGACAGGCTGTCTGCTTGGAGGGGAGGACAGTTGTAAAAGGAAGTCTGATAGATACCAAGCTTTTTTTTTTTTCCCATTTTTTTTCCTTTTTGGTATGTTTTAAGAAAAGCAAATCCAGTAAAATGCATGTCCCTTTATGAAATTCATTAAAAGAGTTCATTTTAAAATAGTTGTTTCTGTTCTTAAAAAATAAACCAGGTAGGTACGGCCACATTCGCCCCGTGGCCTGGAGCGTGGCGTGTCCTCACTCTCAGCTCCTGGGGGGGCGGAGGCCAGGCGGGTCCCGAGGCTGAGGTTCCAGGGTGAGCAGGCAGGAGGCGGGTGGAGGCCGGGGCTACCTACTGCAGAGTCTGTGCAGCATGCTGTACACGTCGTCCTCCTGGCTCAGGCCCTCGAAGAAGGGGATGAGGTCCAGCAGTTCCGTGTCCGTCATGTCGTCGAACCAGGACTGCACAGGCACCTGGAAGACAGTGCGTGCAGCAGGCAGCAGAGCTGTATCAGGCCTGGGGGCCGCTTCCAGCCTGACTGGGTCCCCGCACTTCAGTGTTCTCTTTGGTAAGGGGGATGGGTATCTAGTAATCACCAGCACCATCACCATCTTGCTTCTTCTCCCGTCCCAGCTAAAATCAACCTGAATCTATCTGGTTCGGGAGGTGGTTCAGGAAGGCAAAGTGCATCCAGTTGGCATGCACCTTCCTGTTTTGTTTTCCTGCTGCATAAAAGGTAGCCAGAACGCAGAATATATAACTACCTTGTGTGTGTGCATGCTAAGTTGCTTCAGTCTTCCCAACTCTTTGCTGCGACCCTACGGACTGCAGCCTGCCAGGGTCCTCTGTCCGTCAGACACTCTTTCTATTGCATCAAACCATTCCTTGCACCTCAGAGCACTTGAAATCAGAGGTCACCAATCAACCACTGACATCTTTGTAGAGAGTATCCGAGGGCTTCTACTTAGTGTCACTGCACAGTACGGAGACGTGGATTATTGCCTCCTTTGCTTCACAGAGCTCAGTTAAAAGGGGAAGTATAACATCTCAGGACATTCTGAGCCACAGAAAAAGACAGGGTCTCCTTCACTTTTAGATAGAGAGGTGGGGAGGGCTGCTAGAGGGTGGTAGCAAGAGGTTCAAAGAAGAGACATAAAAACAAATTTGGGGAAGCCAAAAATGTTTTTAAAACTAAGATTTTTGGCCCTTTTACAAATCTAAAGACTGTTTAGTAATGTAACAGTTCATTGGTGGTGGTGGTTTAGTCACTAAGTTGTGTCCAACTCTTTGCGACCCCATGGCTGTAGCCCTCTAGACTCCTCTGTCCACACGATTCTCCAGGCAAGAATACTGGAGCAGGTTGCCATTTCCTTTTCTAGGGGATCTGCCCGACCTAGGGATCGAACCTGCATCTCTTGCATTGCTGGTGGATTCTTTACCGACTGAGTCACCGGGGAAGCCAACAATTCATTATATAATTAAAAAAAATCAACAAGCTAAGGAGTAAGCAAAAATTACCACTCCTAGGGGAAGGGGTGGGAATAGGGGAGAGGGCAGGAATGGACACAAGATTTCTCTGAATGTATCTTTGTTGATAGTTTTGTTTTTAATTTTAAAAAAAATTTTGGCCGCACAGTGAGTCACGCAGAATCTTCATTCCCCGAGCAGGGATCAAATCCAAACCTTCCTGTGGTGCAAGTGCTTATGGAGCCCTAACCACTAGACTGCCAAGGGAGAACCTCTGGTGACAGTTTTGATGCTAAACCATGTAAATGTGTTACATGATTGAAATGAAATTAAATCAGTAAGGAAAAAAAGCAACAAAAAAAAATGAACCTTCATTATATAAGTTCGGTGACATAACCATAGAAAGGATTGTTTTAGGTGATTTTGAAACATAGTTTTCTGTTTGTAGAATTGATCAAAAAAATTCCTAAATGCATTCAATTGTTTTATTGTTAGTAATAATATTAAAACAATGCAATTTTGAAACTGTTAAACTATACTATAGGATGAATCAAATCCGCAATGATGTTAATAAGGAATCATGAGTTTCAGTGCAAGAGGAGACATAAATACAAAAACAAAAGGAAATTAAATAAAAACTGTTACAATTGAATTGGAAAAACCAAAGTGAATTTATGATTCTGTCTTCATTCTATAAATAAAAATATGTGTATGTTAGCTCTGTCCAGTAGAAAGGACTGGAAGCAAAGGACATCCTAATAACAATGAGAACCCACTCAAACTGTGGTCTCTAAATACTATTTTCACTCACAGGAACCAGGTTGCATAGAAAAATCGCTGATTACAGGGCTGGAGCAAGAAATGGACATGATGAACTTGGAATATCTTGTTGGACCAGAAAGCAGGAAGTGATCAAAGACTATTGTTATTTGAAGGAGCATCTACTGGCTATAGGTGAACATTTGAGCATAAAAAGGATAATAGATTAAATTATAACATAAAAAAATCCATAGCTTCATAATGGTACCTAAAAAAACTGGTTACTTCTAGAGGTTGCTAGAGTACCATCTCATAACTCTCAAAACAGAAAAAAATAAAGAAAAAGAACTAAGACTTTACTCTGATTTCCCTGTTCAAACTGGATTTTAGGGTAATCAAGTAATCAATGAGAGTAAGTTCAATTAAAAAAAAAAAAGAATTCCAGCCAATAGATGCAGAAAAATGCCAACTGATGCAAAAGAAAGATGAAATTTTGTAATTTCTAATAAAATAGTGGATGTAGGCAAAGATTATCAACAACTGCTCACATTTCTAGGTGAAAAGTCAACTGAAACTTTGAAAATGGATGGATTAGGCTGATAACACCTGAATCCAAAGGGCAATTTAAAATCTTTAACAGTGGGACAATCTGATGTTATATACCTTCTGATGTGACGTCACAGTAAGAACACAATACCGAAGCAATGTATGCACCTACCTTGTTTGGATTCTGATTCAAACAATCCAAATAAAAGAAAATATTTCTAGATGATAGGGAAAAGATGAATACAGACTGGATGTCAGTGATAATATCAAGAAACTGCTAGTCTTATCAGACGTGATAATGGGATTAGGATTCATTTTTTTGGTGGTGGTAGGAGGGGCTGTGCTGCATGGCCTGTGGGATCTTAGTTCCCTGACAGGGATTGAACTCATGCCTCCTACAATGGAAGCAGAGTTCTAACCGCTGGACCGCCAGGGAAGTGCCTGGAATTGAGATGATAAAAAGAATCCTTATCTGTTAGACACATTGCAAAATGCATTATATTGAATTTAACTCATCAAAAGGAGCATACTTTAATGTACGTTGAATGTTTGTTCAGTTAATGATTATACACTAAGTGAACCTAGCTTGAACTCGGTTTTTGGTTATAAGAGGAGCAACGTCGTTATGGTCTCAAGGCAAAGATCTTGGATGGGCTTTCGTTGAGACTGGGAAGCCTGGGCTTGGGAGAAGCATCCTCTCCAGGCCCTGAGCTGAGGTCTGGTGTGGCAGGCCCTGAGGAAAGGTGAGCAGTCTCCAACAGGGCTGACCTTGCCTCCGGAAATGAAGGGCCAGCGGCAGGAGGGCACCTCTCCTGCTCTGAGATGTGCTGCACCCAGGGACTTGGCACTGGGAGCTGCCACACTCCAGGGAGTTTTATGTAGGAAATGTTACCATTGTCTACTTTTTAAACATCATTAGGAGGTGGTAAAGCCTGGTAGTCTCATTTGAAGGTGGTAAAGCCTTTAGTCTCACTAAAGTGTTTTATTCATTCTTAATACTTCTGTTGAAGAGGTCACCCAGACTTTCTGAATTTACAGGGGTCACGAAGTCCTGGGCAATAGCCAGATCCAGGAGGCTGATGACAAAAACCTTCTCAGTCATGATCCCAAAGATGCTGAGAAGATACAGGCTCACTGAGCACTTACCCAACACAAGCACTGCCCCACTTGATACTCCAACAATCCCACGAATCAGCATGCCTAGAATGCCCATTTGACAGAGAGGGCAACTTTGGCAGAGAGGCTCAGTGAGCATAAGTAACGGTCAATGTCATGTAACTGCTCAATGCAAAGCTG
This sequence comes from Madoqua kirkii, assembly GCA_006408675.1. Taxonomy (NCBI): domain Eukaryota; kingdom Metazoa; phylum Chordata; class Mammalia; order Artiodactyla; family Bovidae; genus Madoqua; species Madoqua kirkii. The sequence goes on along the minus strand of SJYC01029877.1, from coordinate 14,783 downwards.
GGATTTCACTAAGGAAAAGGCCACGAAACCCCCACACAGGTGCTTGAAGGTACGGAAGTGGCAAGAGAGCCACTCCACTTGGCAAGAGATCTTAGCCGGAGCCTGAGTCCCTTTGGTCTGGGGCTACTTACTGCATTCTCAGGATGGAAGATGTAGGAGGCAGGAGAATTGTCCACAATGATCACTTTGCTCAGCTCCCGCCCAAGGCGACTCAGGTCTTTCACATAGTTCCCACGATGGAAAACACACGATTCCCGGAAGAGCCGGGCCCGGAACACACCCCAGCGGTCCAGCAGGTCGGCCACAGGGTCTGCGTACTGGGAAGCAGGCGTTGCAGTGAATGGTGGGGGCCTGGAAGAGCTCAGGAGCCCTGACCTCCTGCAGCAAGAGCCATATTACTGATCTAAAAGGGATTTATATAACTGCAGGTGTTTCAAGATCCTGGGTATTTCCCTGATGCCCTGGATTCTTTCATTTCTCTCACTTCTCATATCGAATCCATCAGAAATTCCTGTCAGTTCCCTCTCCAAAAATATCTCGAATCTGCCCGCATCTTTCTGTTTATACTGTCACTCCGTTGTCCGGGCCTCTGTAATCTCTGGCCTGCAGAAGAGCCTCCCTCTTCCCCTGGGGCCTCCTTTCCACTCACTCACTCACCTTGCAGCTGTCAGAACGGCTGCTGGAAAACACCCGTCAGACCCTGCACTGGCTTCCTGCCACACTTGGAACGAAGCCCCAGGTCCCTGCCAGATCCCACAGGGCTGCCTCTCAGCTCCACCACAAGTCACTTGAGCTACGCCGGCTTGGCACATGGTCGGAACCTGTGCATCAGTGTGCCCTCTGCTGGAATACTCTCTTTCCCACTCTCTGCACACACTTCTTCTCTGCACACACTTTCTCCGAAAACTGAGAAGATAGTTTTCGGCGCTCGGCTTTCCTCACAACCTTCCCAGCCCTCCTGCACCTTCCTCTGCAGAAACTCTCTGGCCTCACGGCTGCCATCGCCTCACAGAGCTCACCACTACCTGGGACCACCTTACGGTTCTGTCATCTGTCAGGGGCCCTGGCCTTTTCTGCCGTGTTCCCCATATCACCAGCATCTTGGGGTGCCTACTTCTTGGTGATGCACATGTGCTAAGTCGCTTCAGTCTGGTCCGACTCTCTGCGACCCTATGGACTGCGGCCTGCCAGGCTCCCCTGTCCATGGGATTCTCCAGGCAAGAATACTGGAGTGGGTAGGCATTCTCTTCTCCAGGGGATCTTCCCAACCCAGTTTATGCCTTGGCAGATGGGCTCTTCAGCACTAGCACCACCTCTTGGTAGGGCTCGGTAAGTACTAGTTACATCAGCAAAGGGAAGTGTGGACTTGGGATCTGGCTGGTGTGCACCAGGCCACACTGCCCCCTAGAGGAGCTCTGAGCAGCACGGCCAGCCCAGCCCCTGACTGTCACAGGATGTGCCCAGACAGCACAGCCACTGACTTGGAGCCCAGGAGTTTTAAGGGAAGGAATTAGAGCCCCAATCACAACTGGGGTTCATCCTGCTTGGCCATCTCCCATGGCCTGGGGAATTTTCCCCAAAGCACACTGAAAGGGATGAAGAAATAAAGGGGTTGTGTCTAAGGGAAAATCTTCATCCAGACTGAGTAGCTGGGGCTGGAGGCAAAAGAGTGGCAGCTCCAGGCCACGTGAGGCCAGGTCTCAGCACCAAGACCCAAGTGAGGGGCACAGTGAGAGGTCCTCAGGGGCCCAGAGGCTCTGCTGGGGAAGTGGGAAGCACCCGAGGCTGGTGGTGCTGGGAAGGCCCGTGGTGGAACGCACAGCGCCCCGAGTGCAGAGCAAAGGCTGTCATGGCTGCAGGCCACGGGGCTACAAGCAGCATCCTGGCTCCATGGGGGAGTCCTCTCTCCAGAGGCATCCTGACGGAGCAGAGTGCAGGAGGAGGCTGGGTTTCCTGTTGACCAAGGGAGGTGAGCTCAGGGCTCCAAGTGAGGGTAGCTAGGCGCCATGTGGGTCATTTTTAAGCGGCCGACTCTAGCTAATTTCTTCATAATCATTAACAATGGTGGTGGCATACATCTTTCAAGGGAGTGTCCTAGTCTGGGGCTCCCAGCCATGGGGATGTAAGCTTCATGTGAGCAGGGACCATCTCGTGTTCTCTGCAGTATGCCTGATGCCTAGGACAGTGCCTGACACACAGCAGGTATAAAGGACATACTTGTGGGTGAGTGAATGAAGGACACGAGATGGGGAAGTAGACACTGTGAGGTTCTGACTGTCAGCAGAGGTTGCTCAGGGCCCAGGCAAGCAGGCCAGGAGGTCCTGCACACTAACGGTGCTGGCTGGGGGCTGAGCTCAGGGCCAAGCCCTGGCGAGTGGCTCCCTGTCAGCAGAGCTGGGCACTAGGGAGGAGAGAAGCTGGAAGGCTGCACATTTTTTTTTTGCCACATGCACTGCGTGGCATGCGGAACTTCCCTGACCAGGGATGGAATCTGTGCGCCCTGCAGTGGAAGCGTGGAGTCCAATCCACTGGACCACACTGAAGTCCTTGGAAGGAAGCACGTGGGGGCTGATTCAGCAAAGGCAGCCTGGGGTAGCAGCGAAAGAAGGGCTGGAGAGACAGATGGAGGGGCAGGTGGGAGCCGTCCAGGAAGAGAGACCGAACAAGGATGTTTAAGCAAGTGCTGGGGATGATGCCAAGAAAGAATGCTTTCAATTTTGCCAAAGGAAAATAACAGCTCTCAATCCCCCAGCACAGTGCAACCTTCCTGTTTGTTATTTCTCTGGTTATCGCTTCAGGTGCCTCAGCGGCTGAGAGCACTGTCAGAAGAGCCACCGGCACTACAGCACAGTCGTGGGTACCGTTCATCTGAAAGGGCACCCACTGGGGAAGATGATGTTCTTCCTGAGGGTGCATTCTGTGTTCAGCATACAGAAGACAGCCTGGGGCTCCTGATTCCCTCCCTACTGGCTCAAGCTTTATGGCCCAGTGATGAGACTGACAGAATGGCAGAGAGATGGCCCAAACCAGAAATGCCCAGCCCAGCAAAGCAGCACAGCACATCTGGGAACTCAGGGTCAGAGTCCCCGACATTCAGAGAAGGGAGCCTGCATAGAGACGGAACACGGCGGAGGAAGCTGCCTGCGCATCCTTGGAGCAGGTCTGCAGACAGGCAGACGTCTAATCTGGAATCTGCAGAGCTCATCCTGGGGCTACTGAGGGTCCCTGAGGTGCCCGTGGAGCACTCTTGGTGCCACCAACAAAAGGATGGCATTGGCCCTGTCAGGGCCAGGATTGGAGACACAGACATGGCAAAGAGCTCTTTCGAGGAGCGGGGCTGGCCTTCCACACAGTGCAAGCACCTCATTTTACCTGCGAAAGGACAGACTCACCCACATGGTGGAAGGCAGAGCTGTGAACCTGCCAGGTCCCTCAAACAGTGGGTAAGGGCAAAGAATCCACTTTCTCTGGTCAGGGCCACTGTAGATGCTGGGTCAGAGATTCAAACCAAACCACGGGGCCAAAACATGTGTGGCTTATTTTATCATCATGAATAATTATAATAAAGAATGAACACCAGGAGCAGTGACCACGCGACAGTGCCCAGCACAGCACATGGGAGACCCGGCAGGCGCTCCACAGGCCCCTGCTCAACAGGAGTGGGGGCCTGTGCTGAGCTCCTTCTGGGCGTTATTTCATTTGATCCACCCAAGTATATGGGATCATCCCTATCTCACGGAAGAAACGGAGGCGCGGGAAGTGAAGTGACTGGCCTGAGGTCCTGGGGCTCTTTAGGGCAGTCAGAACGCCCATTCGGCCTTCGCGGGTGGATGAACCTTTGGTGCTTATCCCTCCCTGAAACCCGGGTGAGCTGCTAACCCAAGAGCACAGAGGCCTCAGCCAGTCACCAGATGAGATGCAGACGCCTGTCTCGGCCACACGGGGCTCGCCTGTGGCTCCCAGGCCTGTGGACAGGCAGCCTCAGCGGCGGCACGCAGGACCTCCATGCAGCGTCTGTTCCCAGTGCTCCTGTCACTGCGGTAACCCAGAAGCCTCTCAGGCTGGTGCTGCGCACAGGGCCTGCACCTACCCCATCTGGGGCGGGAACCTGTCACCATGGAAACTGCTTCCCCCACCTTCACAGAGGGCCACTTGACAGACAAGGGGCAGGGCCGGAGGGGCTGGGCTCTGAGGGCTGGGGGCACGACCCACCTTGGCCAGGCTGGCAGTAAAGAGCACACATTCGAACAGCTGTCCCATTCTCGGAGGAACTCATCCACGTGTGGCCGCTTCAGCACATACACCTGCAACGGCAGGGACAGCATGCAGGTCAGTCACAGCTGCCTCTGAGGAAGGCCTGGGGCCCCAAGAGCCCTGGGGAGGAAGAGTTCCTAGGCCGGTTCCTGCCTCCTGCCCCCGGGAGCACTGAATGAGGGGCTGTGTAATCTATCATGGCGCTTAGGACCAGATACCCCTCACGGTGCGCTCCAGGTCTGAGTTTGGAGCAAACTCCCCGCTCGGGGGAAAAGGGAAGCTGACATGGTGTGGAGGGTTCTGGGAATTTTCAGAACCAGTGAGTGGAAAGGTTGGGCCACCTTCGGGTGACCCAGAGCCTTCATTCCACGTGTGTTTCATGGGACACGCTCTGGGTCAGGCCTTTTCTGGACAGAGGCTGTGGTCTGGGCTGGTCCTTCTGGTGGAGGTCAGGGCATGGCCCACTGCCCGGCAGGTCTGGGATTGCTCTGGTGGTTGCCTACTTGATTGGAACCCTTCCCCTGCTCAGAAGGCCTGGGGTGGAGGTGCAGGAGCAGTAAAGCTGCACGAAGGCCTTCCTTGTCGGTGTGGGAAACGGTCTACTTGACACACAACATTAACTCTGCTTCGGTCTGCTCCAGAAACAGATGCTTCAGGGGATGTGAGCCCAGCCTACTCTCAACCCCAGAAACCAGGCATCAGAAGTGGCCGCCAAGCACGGGGGTCAAAGAACCACCTTTCCTAGAGTGGCTGGGCTCTGCCCCCAACTGGAAGCCTGAACAGATCTGAGGGAACATGGGAGCGGGGAAAGAAGGCAGAGCTGGCAAGAGGAGGCAGAGAAGGTGGGAGGAGGGAAGAACTAATTAAAACTAGAATACATTTCACTTGAAATTAGCCATTTCCCTAAAATAATTCAAACTTGTTAAAATTCAGTTCGACTCATATTCGTTCAGTTCCAGCTCTGGCCTCAGCCTGAAGTGGTTACAAAGGTGAGGGAAACACAGGCCTTGCTCTTGAAGAGCTCACAGTCTAAGCAGACATTCAGAAAAACAGATCAAAATAAACATGCATAATGAAAGCCGCAGCATAAGGATAAATTAATGATGATAAACTACCCTCTCAAGGGGAGGGAATCACAAAAGGGAACATTTGGCTTGGACCTTGAAGGGTGAATAGGAGTTCACCAGGTTGATAAGGACCAGAAATTAGTCTGAGCATGAGCCCCTGCCTGGAAACACTTGGGGGGTACTGGAGAATGGCCAGAGGTCTGCTGACCAGCCCTCCAGAGGCAGAGATGAAGGAGGGGGAGATGGGGATAGGAAAGGCTGGAGACAGTGTGAAAGGCAGGTGGAAGTGAGTATGCATGGGCTGTGAACGGCAGATGGAGCAGGCTGGATGCCCTACAGGAGGAGGGGCAGAGGGGAACGGGGCTCTGCTCCATACAGAGGAGAAGCTGCTGACAGAGGAGCTCACACAGGTGAAGGTCTTGGTGGGAAACCTGTGGCTGAGTGAAAGGGCGTGTGGAGGGAGGGCCAGAGGAGCAGGGTGGCCAAGATGGGTGCCTGTAGGGCTCTGCGGAGTGGAGAGGCCTTGGGGTGTGTGTGTGTGTGTGTGTGTGTGTGTGTGTGTGTGTGTGGCACTGCAGTAGCTCCAGGCCTGGGGGTGGGGTGTGTGTGTGTGTGGCACTGCAGAGTGTGTGTGTGTGGCGCTGCAGTAGCTCCAGGCCTGGGGGTGGGGTGTGTGTGTGTGTGGCACTGCAGAGTGTGTGTGTGTGGCGCTGCAGTAGCTCCAGGCCTGGGGGTGGGGTGTGTGTGTGTGGCACTGCAGAGTGTGTGTGTGTGGCGCTGCAGTAGCTCCAGGCCTGGGGGTGGGGTGTGTGTGTGTGTGGCACTGCAGAGTGTGTGTGTGTGTGTGTGTGTGTGTGTGTGTGCGCACGTGCGTGTGCGTGCAGTAGCTCCAGGCCTACACTCTGCTCAGGAGGCTGCTAGGTGCTAGGAATGGGTGTGGCCCATGGTCCTCAGTCTCCTTTGGGATGCTGCTTGGAAAGCAAGCGTTGCTACATGCGAAGGGCAGGAGACTGGTCTGGGGGCTATGGCGTTGGTGCCTCTGACAGAGAGGAGGGTCCTGGGCCCAGAGGCTGGCGTCCAGGCCCGCGTCCGCGTGCAAGTAACCGAGAATAGGCCCCTTGGGACCTGCACAGCCTATCCTGGATTACTTGAACGAGGCCACGGCCTTCGCCAGGGCCTTGGTCCTCCTCTGGGCGCCTGTGGCTTCATTCCCTCAGGAAAAAGAGTTTCTGATCCCAGCTCTGGAGTCTCCCACCAGGTGAATCATAGCACAGTCTGGAGGGCTGGGAGAGCTGGGCAGCTCCTTTGAGAACGGGCTGGCTACAGCAAGTCAGGTCCTAAGGGCCATGCTCACAGTCATGAGGAACGAAGGGATTCATTTCTCTCCTAATTCCTGTCATGCCAGTGGGCAGCTTCTCCTTCATCCCATTATCTTGTCACACGAGCCAAGATATTAAACGCAGAAGCCTCAGCTGCTTCTCAGATGCGGAGTTAGTTCTGTGGACGCTTCGGCAAACGTTAAATGCCCAAGTGCCTGCCGTTCTGGCTCCCTGACGGCTTTCCAAAGCATGGAGTGTGGAAACATCAGGGGTGGGCTGCTGGCAGGACCTCCTGTCAGTGGGGGAGGGGGGAGCAAGTACCCGGCAAAGAGCCCCGTGTCAGGAACAGGAAACTGCAGCTCTCATGTTGACTCGTCCTATTTATGACCTTGAACCAAGCCTCTCCCTGGCCGAGCCTCACTTGCCCCATGTGGACAGTGAGGCAGCTGGACCCGTTGACTCCCAAGGCCCCACCAGCTCTGACACCCTGCATTCAAGGGCCAAAGAGACTACCGACATCTCCAAGGAAAGACACCCTCTAAGGCTCAAGCACCAAGGGGGAGTTTTCTTTCTCGAATGTAAACACACCAGGCCACAGGCTCTCCCTTTACATCTTGGGGTTGACAAGGAAGATGACTGGGGCATTTCTGTGGAAAATCTACAATGTCTTCCCATAGTGTTTCCAATATTTCATAAGTGAAACTATTCCTAGAGGAGCTTCATGCAATAAAAAGGAATATAAGGGGAAAAAAATATCAGAACAAAAGATGCATGCCAACTGACTTGGGCATCTTTATTCAAAGCTTCCTGCTGATCTGAAAATGCATGCCTTTCCTCCTTTCCCTTTTGGGTTGTGCTTTCCTAAATATTCACAGAACACGATGCGGGAGTGACAAGGTCAGTCTGGAGTGGCTGGCAAGCTTTGACAATCTTTGCTGAGAATCTACCGCAAGTCAGTGACTTGTGACATTTCCCTGTTGCCTGCTAGGAGAGTAGCTAAAGCAATTACATAGGGAAGTTAATTAGACCATCAAGCTAGGCCAGTGGGGGATATGGAAACTTCTAAAAGTCTGCATCAAATCAAAGAACTATTTGAACTTGCAACCACATCTAATATTTACAAATAGATTATAGCTTCCCTTATAAACGAAGCATAAAATTCATCCTAGTGAAAAAAAAAGCAGAAAATCACTGAATTTTTAATAAAGTCTGCCTCCTCCTGATTCAGGAACAAATGATTACTGAAAGGGGAATTTAGAAATACAGTTCATAGAAAATGTAATTACTAAAAAAAAAATGCTAACTGAAACTCAGATTTAGCTTTGATTTCTTACCTGATGTATAGTTCCATCAATTTCAACAGGAACAATAAAATCAGCATTACTAATAGGCTGGAGAAAGAAGAAACTATAATTAATATGTCTGACAGAACAAAATAAAACTGGAAACTTTAGCACCAAAAAAGCTTGCCTGGACTAGAAGGGGACATTGGAGCATGCTTTGGTTCCTCCAAATAAACATAAGCAGGAAAGCATGTTATTTTCTGTTCTGAATATTGTTCGTTTTCAGCATCTTTATTAGCTGCCTGGCCCTAACCACAGAGTGCTGCACCTGGCTTGGAAACAGGGCTCCTCCAACTCTGGGCTCTTGCCTAGCGCGGCAGGAACCACTGCTGGCCACCAGGGGGATGAGGCGAGGCCCTGACAGCCCTAGAGGACAGTGCTTGTTTAGTTGCTATGTCTGTCAGACTCTGCGATTGTATGGACTGTAGCCCGCCAGGCTACTTGGTCCATGGGATTTCCCAGGCAAGAATACTGGAGTGGGTTGCCATTTCCTTCTTTAGGGGATCTTCTCGACTCAGGGATAGAACCTGCATCTCCTGCATTGCAGGCAGATCCTTTACCACTGAGCCATCTGGTAAGTTGCACAAATACAGACATACTCAACACATGGGCCCGAAGTGGGGCCCCTGGATATATGGGGTGAGGTCAGAGGCCACAGACCACGACCTTAGGCAGGCTCTTTCCCCTCTGGACCTTGGTTTCTCCTGTCTTCCACAGTTCCATGTATCTGGCGAGTGCCCATGGCTGCATCCAGCCCTGTGCGTCAGTGATTTCCAGCCTTGCCTGGCACCGTCTCCTGCCCTGGAGGTGGGTGGGAGAGCCACCACACCTTAGGCTGTTCTGCACTGCGTGGTACAATACTGAGCACACTCACAAACAGATATATAAACATCTGCATATTTAAAGTAACCCCACACTTAGTGACACTTAAAACTCAAATGTGATTCTTCAACAGTCACTATATTCTCAACGATGGACTCGCATACAGTTCTAAATGAATTCCACAAATCAAGTGGAAATGAACAGGCCCAAAAGAATCATGAGATCACAAACACTTGGGATAAGGAAGAGAGGAACAGGAAGGAGGGAGACTGGGTGTGATGGTCCCTGGGCAGGGCCATGGGGTACAGTCTGCTAAGAATCTGAACTAAAGTCTGCCTTTAAGTCCATTACTGTACACACACATTGTTCTTTAAGATATACACTGAAAAACTGGAAAATACTGGGTCACAGAACCAGTACTAAGCACTCACTAGAGCACTTGAGCCTTAAGCTTACAGTTTCTTCTCTGCTTTGGTGGGAAGGTCAAGGATGAGCTTTGTATTTTATCATTTCACAACTAAAATACAGAATGAGGCGAGAAAACAAAAGGCTGAAGGGAGAAGTTCTCGTAAGGCGTTAGATTGTGACATTTTATTTCACAAAGTGTATACAACAAGGGGGCCAAAGCCAGGGCTGTGAACACGTGTCTCTGGGTCTGTGTGCTCTATAGTTTCAAGGAGAGAAGTTCTTAGCTTTCGGATTCTCAAAGGGCTTTGAGATGCCCAGAACCTTAAAAATCATACAATATTCTGCTTGAAAATGCAGGCAGCTCAGGGAGGGAAGAAATGAAGACATGTTATTCACATCACCTGTGTTATCAATGCCCTCTGAGCAGGCTCTGGAGACACCAGGGGCTCCCAAGGCTCTCTCTCTGGAGCCACGAGCCCTCAGTAACCTTGGGCAGTCTGGCTGGTGATGCCCACACTCCCAGAGCTGCTTGCAAGGAAGCTGGCTATGCTGTGATGACAACTGACTCTTGCCCTAAAGGCCTTTGCTCCTCAGGGATGTGAGAAAGTTCTGAGCATCCTGCCCACAGGGGAGGAAAGGCTTCCAATGCAGTTCACAGTTGAGCTGGGATATAAAGTCACTGAATCCCTGGGATCAATCCTGGGAAGGCCCATGTGGGGCTGTGAAATGAGTGGTACCCATATGTTCCAGTGGTCAGCCAGGCCATTTCTCCCTGCCAGGAGGGTGTGTGGCCCCTCCTCCACACTCCCAAGGACTCCAGGACAACTGCCTGGCCCTGACCTGTCAAGGAGGATTGTTTAGTGAGAAGCAGGCCCAAAGAGGGATGTTTCTGGCAGAAAGGTCTGCAGGAAAATTTGATAGCTCTCTCCCACTTCCCATACAGCCATCAAGGAGTGACTGGCTGGTGTCAGACACACCCTTCATCTCAGGTGGTTCTTTCATGTCTTCCAGCAAAGTGAGCAGGGTCATGGGCTGGTGGTAAACAGAGGAAAATGGTCTAACTGGCAAGCAACAGTAGGGCAGTTCCATTACTGGAAACACCCCAAGGAAAACAGGACCAGGACCCCCATATGCTTTCTGCTTCTCCTCCAATACACCAGGCCCCTATTTCCACACTTTTTCATCATTTGCTTGTTTCAAACAACTTCAAAAATTGGAAAAATGATTGATTAACTCATTTCTTAGGAGTACAGCCATTGCAGTTCCCCTCTGGAGGCCCAAGCTTCCCAGGTGGCACAGTAGTAAAGATCTGCCTGCAATGCAGGAGGCTTAAGAGACACTGGTTCAATTCCTGGGTCGGGAAGATACCCTGGAGGAGGAAATGGCAACCCAGTCCAGTATTCTTGCCTGGAGAATTCCACGGAGAGTCTGGTGGGCTACAGTTCCTGTGGCTTCAGAGAGACATGACTGAGCACATACACACAACACGGAGGCCCGCGGGTAAATTGTAATTTTGGCTGCTATTCTGGTGGGGCGATGGAGAGGGAGGCGTGAGGGAGGTGATGGGAGTCAGACTGTGATGCTCACGCGGAGCGTACTGCAGCCCCGGGCCTTCAGGAGGGAGGGCATGCAGGTGGATACACACTTAGCCATGAAGCTCAGGAAAGACTCCAGCAAGCTCTTGCCATGAAAACCGTTAAGATAAATGACTGAGTCTGTTCAGATGCCGCAACTCTTCTTCAGAGTTGGGCATCTTCCAAAACTTGGTCTGGGAAAGTTCCCAGGACAGTCAGTTGCTTGCTAGTTTTCAACTGTGTCTCCCCTTGTCCTTCCCCATATAACCTGCAGCTGGTGCAGTGCTCAGTTACCTAGACAAACGCATGGCGGTGTCCTGGGGCACTGCCTGCCTTGTGCCACCTGGAAAGCATCTCTGCAGGGGGCAGAGTGCTGGGAAACTTAAACTGCATAACAATGAGGCTGCTGATATTGGCAGCCCAGTGGATTTTTTTTTCTCCCAAACTAATTATGTTAATATTCAACTACTCGAGTTAATATTCACTTGAGTTAATAACCAAGTTACTGGGATTTTATGAACAGTGAAGTCATATGCCAACAAACCACAAGCTTTCATCTTTTTAGTTTTCCATTTTCCAATACAACTGAGGCCAAATCACAAAGATCATTGATTGTTTTTTATGTTGATTTACCTTAAATGAACTGTGCACCAATGTTTCATCTAAATCGATGACCACACATTTCTTTCCATAGTCAAGCACCGTTACCTCTGGAAGGAGGTATTTAGCTGGTGGCTAAAGCAGGAAAAAAAAAATCAATATTATTACCTTTATATAAGAGATCAACCAATTCCTTTATTATTGTGTTACACTACATCAATGAGGTTAGAAATGAAACCAAACATTTAAATGCCTGGTTAGGTGCATCATGGAATTTTATTAAAAACAATAGGAAGAAGTAGCTTATAAATGAAGTTTTACCAAACAAATACTGTGCCACTGTCTGAACAGCTATGATGAGGGTCTGGGCTTTGGAACCAGACAAAGTTTGGCTGGAATATCAGCTCTGTTTCTTGGCTCTGAGTTGGGAGAATAATACTTACCATAAAAGGTCGTTATCAGTTATAATTGAAGTAAAACATCCAGCATTCTGCCTGGCATATGTGTGGTAGCTATTGCTATTATTAAAATGGACAATATGAAAATGAATGTTCAATTATAACAGCTATTCTAGCCATGCAACCCATGTTCTAGGATCCTATTTCAGTTTAAACTCACTATGGTAAGTATATTTGAGAGCTATACTGGACCATAGTATTTTTTTTAAGTGACTGAAATTCTGAAAAACCTTTAAGAGGAACTATAGAACCACGAGCAAAATGCAATCCAAAGTGAAAAGTGAAAGTCGCTTGGTTGTGTCCAACTCTCTGCGAGCCTACCTATGGACTATACAGTCCATGGAATTCTCCAGGCCAGAACACTGGAGTGGGTAGCCATTCCCTTTTCCAGGGGATCTTTCCAACCCAGGGATCAAACCCAGGTCTCCCGCATTGCTGGTGGATTCTTTACCAGCTGAGCCACCAGGGAAGCCCAGCAATCCAAAATGACCTCCAATAATAGGGAACAGAAGTAAGACTGGTCCACATACAGTGCCCTCTGTTGCACATGCCCCACTTGGTACAATACTGGGTGAAAGCGACGCTCTTATCCCTTTAGAGTCTCTGTCCCTGGCAGTCACACTTGAATTCACATGCTGTGTGTTAACCAGAAAACCCTTTTATATATCTTTGTAGTAGTTGACAATCTTACGATAAAGAGGTCATAAAGAGTTAAGAAAATACTGGATATCTTCAGCCAATCTCAACTTCTGACTTAGAGTATTTATTTCTTGGGCCTTGCTTCATTTTAGAAACGATTTTAAGCATTTCAGTTTACTCTGTGGCATATTCACTACCCAATATTAACTAGCTAATTTTCTGTCCTGGAGGAAGGTCAATCTCTGTTCTGGAGTTAATGCAAAACAAAACAACAAGAAAATCTCTATCTGTCCTGAACCACTGAAGAATGGACAAATTAGCTTATCAAATAAAACAAGAAGAAAAAAAAAGAAATCTAGAAGTATTTCCTTCCAAATGGCTCTTTCTTTCTTTCTCTCTTTTTGGTTTGAGTTGAACATTAGTCAAGGAATTTAATTTTGGACTTAAACTGGTTCAATAGTGAATGAAACACGGTTGGTCAATAGGTTAGGTAAATTTGCAAATGCAATGATTATCTTGGCTGGAGGGCTTGTGGGGTTGAGCAGGATGAGCCCTGTGAGGAGACAGGACCGTTTCTAATGCCAGGGGCTCTCTCAGCGAGTGTGTGTGTTTCATTCTCTCCAACATCACCCAGGAGAAAAGGCCCTTTTGGCCTCCCAACTCCCTTGGCTCTAACAAATGTTCAGAGGCAGAATCCTTGACGGTGTGACTCTGGGAAAGACGTGTCTTAGACCCTGGGTGTGGGATCCAGGGTCACTGAAAGGACTTTGCCTTTCATTTCAAATAGTAAGCGAGCTTTATATTTTAAAAAATGAAAATAAACCATGGGAATTTCTTGGAAGTCCAGAGGTTAAGACTCAGTGCTTTCACTGCTGGGGCCTGGGTTCAGTCCCTGGTCAGATAACTAAGACCCTGTATGTTGTGTGGCATGGCCAAAAGCAAAGAAACAAACAAACAAAACCCTGCAAAACCTGCAAGAGGTTCTGTATCAAAGAGATTCAAAAAGGCATAGTGTAATGAGCCCAATAAATGAACGTAATATAGAGAACTGGGGTTATTTCTGTTGTGTGGACCATAGCAGAAAACATACTTGCAACTAAAATAAAAAAAATTTAAAAATTGTCTATTTCACAATTATGTAATAAAAACATTCTGATTGTAAAGAATATAGACATATAAAACACAAGCATTCCCTCTTCCATATCCCCCATTCCTTTCCCCAGTGCCCCCCTTTTTAGTTTGGTGGGCCTTTTTCTATGCATTTATAGACTAAAACAACATTTTAACTTTATGTAATTGCCAGCCTGGAAAATAAAGATCTAGAACTTCCATCCCTAGCATATCTGAAAACATCAAAGATCTGCCAAAAGTGGCTCAGTTATTTTCCAAGCTCAAGAATAAAAATTTCTTTCTTTGCAGATTTAACCCACACTTTACAAGCATTCTCTGAGTTACCAGTAAGGAAGAAGCCCTGGAGAAGGAAATGGCAGCCCACTCCAGTACCCTTGCCTGGAGAATCCCATGGAGGGAGGAACCTAGTAGGCTACAGCCCATGGGGTCACAAAGAGTTGGACACGACTGAGCGACTTCACTTTCATTTTCTTTCACTTTACAAGCATTCTCCGAGTTACCACCAGTAAGGAAGAAGCCTTCCCATATTATTTTAAGAGAGAAAAGAGTGAGTGGGGTGAGAGGCATAATAAGCAAGCTATTGATTTATCATTTGTGCTGCAGAGAACTAGGCCAGGCTGGGGTCATGCACTGAGATGTGTATAAGAGACAGCCTGACCTGTCAAGGAGGATTGTTTAGTGAGAAGCAGGCCCAAAGAGGGATGTTTCTGGCAGAAAGGTCTGCAGGAAAATTTGATAGCTCTCTCCCACTTCCCATACAGCCATCAAGGAGTGACTGGCTGGTGTCAGACACACCCTTCATCTCAGGTGGTTCTTTCATGTCTTCCAGCAAAGTGAGCAGGGTCATGGGCTGGTGGTAAACAGAGGAAAATGGTCTAACTGGCAAGCAACAGTAGGGCAGTTCCATTACTGGAAACACCCCAAGGAAAACAGGACCAGGACCCCCATATGCTTTCTGCTTCTCCTCCAATACACCAGGCCCCTATTTCCACACTTTTTCATCATTTGCTTGTTTCAAACAACTTCAAAAATTGGAAAAATGATTGATTAACTCATTTCTTAGGAGTACAGCCATTGCAGTTCCCCTCTGGAGGCCCAAGCTTCCCAGGTGGCACAGTAGTAAAGAATCTGCCTGCAATGCAGGAGGCTTAAGAGACACTGGTTCAAT
>SJYC01029874.1:15000-18534 GCA_006408675.1 Madoqua kirkii | reverse complement strand
GGTGGCCGGGATAGCGTGGGCCCCACCCTTTTGGGGAGGGGGCCAGGAGGTGACGGCTCTGGGGGCGCTGAGTGCAGGCAGAGTCCCCACGCGGTTGGGCCGCTCTGATACGAGCCCCTTGGACAGCATGCCCTCCCCGCATCATCCCTGGAGCTTCCCTTTCGTCCCCATGGGGCTCCTCTCATCCCTGGCTGCCCTTCTGTCCCCACCTTCTGTTCGTCATCCCTGCTGGCCTTTTACTATGCTATCCGTAGCTTCTTGATCCCTGGGTGAGGCTCAGTGATCAGGTACAACCTCATGACCCCTGAACTCCCATCCACAGCCCAGAACTGCCTCTCTCACATCAGGTTCCATCCACACGATGTTGCAGCTACCCTGTGTATATTTCCCACACGCACCCCAAGTATCACCTTCCTCCTCCCAGCTCCTCCTAGGTCACTCCAACCCTTCCTCCCTGACCCTCCAGCCCTTGGCCTCCAGTTTCTGGAAAATGCACGCCTGGGATCCCCTGCAGACTCACTCGTCTGGGGGTATCCTCACCTGTTTCTCAGCGTGTCCTCACCAGTCTCGGCGTGTCCTCCCCTGCTTGGTGTCCTCACCCATCTTGGCGTGTCCTCACCTGTCTCGGCGTGTCCTCACCTGTCTTGGTGTCCTCACCCATCTCGGCGTGTCCTCACCTTTCTTGGCGTGTCCTCACCTGTCTTGGCGTGTCCTCCCCTGTCTTGGTGTCCTCTGCTGCTTCTGTCATCAGCAGGGACGCCCTCCACATGCCCTCAAAGGAGGCAGGGAGTGGCCAGAGGATCCACAAAAAGGCAGATGCACAGTCAATGATCCGTTTTTTCTCCCTAAACAGACTCTTGAAGTCTCACCAGAAACAAACATTTTGAGACACAAATCCAGATTTTGTTGACAGAAGAAAATGCACTTAAACTATAAACATGACTCTCCAGGGAGGCAGGATGGGCAGTGTTTCTCAGAACAACTGAGTAGGAGGGGAACGCTTGGAACTGGTGCCCTGAGCCCAGGGGGGAAGCTGATGGGAGGGCTTCTAGTAACAGCGGAGAAGGAGGCTGGAGGTGGGGGGACAGCTGAGAAGCGCTGGAGGGGCTGGGTGGCCCCCATCTGGGCACTCACCTGGGCGGGGGCCAGAGAGACCCAGCCCCCTGCACCAGAGCTCAAGACGCCTGCAGGACAGCTGGACTGATGACGAAGCTTTGCCCCAGGTGAGCAGGTAAGGGTTCCTGCCAAGCGCTGTCTCCCTGTGCCCAGGGCACCATACATCCAGCAGAAAGGTCATGTCCCTGAGGCAGGGCTGCCTTGTCAGTTATCAGAACACTGCCCAGGCATGCCCTCCGCAGTCCAGGTCACTTATGACCCCTGAACTAGAACGGGCAGTTCTGCAGAAAAGAAGGCTGCCACAGGTGCCTGAGCTCAGGGGGGCTGAGAGCGGTGAAGCAGCCCCACCTCTGGCCAGGTGTGGGCGCCAGGCCCTGGGCTCCAGAGCTGTGGACGGGCCTGAGCCCCTCCGTCCACACCCCCTACTTAAGTAAGGAACTCGGACATGCAGGGAACCTCCTTCTGCACCCCCCACATGTAACCAGCAGATTCAGCAAAACCCCAGTAGGACAGGAAAAATAACCCTGTAGAGGCTCCAGAAATTAAATTATCATTGGAACTGCAAATTTAGATCTGGAGCCGACTGCTGAGATGCAAGATGTAACTGCAACTCAGACTCTCCTAATGTAAGGGACGGAGTGTCCAGGAAACCACTGAAAATCACAACATACAGGAGAAACACTCAGCTGTCCCCTCCGCTGAGATGATCCCACCGCAGGGTATCTGGGGGGAAATTTAAAGGAGCCGCCATAAAAATAATTCAACAACTGATTACAAAATCGTCTTAAATGGAAACCTATCAGCAATGAGATATCAGTCTTTGAAAAATAGTGGGATAAAAATTATCAAGCTAAAAAATACAATCACTGAAAGTAAAAAGCCCATAGGATGGGCTCAACAGTAGAGTGGAGACGACAGAGGATAGAATCAGTGAACTTGAGCCCAGATCAATAGGATTTACCCAATCTGAACAACAGAGAGAAAATGGAATAAAGAAGCAAAATGAACAGAGCCCGAGGGACAGTGAGGAAAGAGCCAACATTCATCCCAAACGTCCAGAGAAGAGAGGAGAGAGCAAGGCTAACAGTATATTTGAAGAAATAATAATGAAAAAAAATTCTCAATCTGGCAAAAGATGTAAATAAACCTCTAGATTTAGCAAGCTGAATGAACTCCAAAGAGGGTAAACTCAAAACTGAGAGTTTATCAAAACTAAGATGCATCATAGTTAAACTTTTTAAAATTAGCAAAGTAAAACATCCCGAGAGCAGCCAGAGGGGAGAACCCCGTCTGCAGAATCCCAGTCCCAGTGTCAGACACCACAGAGGCCAGTGGGACCATTTCTCAAGGGCTGAAAGGGAGGAAGTAGGTCGGGGAAAAAAAAGATCCTTCAGGAATTCAGGGGAAATAAAGACACTTTCAGAAGAAAAAAACAAACAAACAAAGGGAATTTGTTGCTAGCAGATCCATGCTTAAAGAATGATTGCCACCAGGGAAGAGAATTCTAGAAACAAGGAAATGGCAACAGAAAAATCCTGGGAGCATCGAGAAGGAAAGAAGAACAAGAGGAAGCGTGAGTATAAGGGAATCAATGGCCTAGCCTTCGGCTGGTGCTCGGCACACCATCTAAGAAGTGCTCGCGTGCACCTTCCTGGAGGGAACGCTGCAGATGGGACGCAATACCCAGGGTGACCACTAGGGGTACTGAGCGAAGCAGTGAGACCAAAAACACCACTCATGAATACAACTGGGGAACTTAGCAAGGTAAAAGCAACACAGAGGAGGATGAAAAAGAAACACAGGACCGAGAACTCAGGGAGTAGAAACAGAGAGAAAGACAATGGCAGGTTCAAGGCCTAACAAATCAATAATCACAGTAAGTGTAAATAATACCAATTAAAAGGCAGTGATGGTCAGAGTGAATTAAAAATCCAATTAAAATAGCAAACAAGGAAAAGATATGCTCTCAGAAGAAACACATAAAATTCAATGGCAAGGATAATATGAAAGCAAAATGATGGAGGCTGACCCACCACACAAATACATATCCAAGATGTGGCTACATTCATGTAAAATAAAGAAAATTCTGGAGCAAAGAAAATGACTAGAGGAATAAAATGAAATGCTGAGCTATAAAGCAATATAAAATTCAGACCCTAAAAAAGACCAGATGTGAATGAAATAAATCAAAGATCTAAGTAAATGGAAAGGCACACTGGGCTCATGGGTTGGAAGATTTAACATAGGAGAAGTTCAAACTGATCTTCAGGTTCAATCCAGTTCCTACCAAAATCCCTGTAAGGTGTTTTTCAGACACAGACAAACTTGTTCTAAAGTCTCTATGGAAAAGCACAGTTGGACAACAGCTGACAGTACTGAAAAGCAAGAATACAGTTGGAGGGATCATCCTCCTGGATA
>SJYC01029874.1:0-10000 GCA_006408675.1 Madoqua kirkii | reverse complement strand
CAGGAAAGCCTTCCAAGGTACTCCTGAGAGAGCTATCCCTGGGTCAAATTGTGGATTTTACTTCATCCTATCACTTCATGGCAAATAGATGGGGAAATAATGGAAACAGTGACAGACCATTTTATTGTGCTCCAAAATCACTGCAGACTATGACTGCAGCCATGAAATTAAAAGACATTTGCTCTTGGAAGAAGTTATGACAAACCTAGACAGCATATTAAAAAGCAGAGACATCACTTTGCCAGCAAAGGTCCATACAGTCAAAGCCATGTTTTTTCCAGTAGTCATGTATAGATATGAGAGTTGGACCATAAAGAAAGCTGAGCACCAAAGAATTGATGCTTTTGAATGGTGGTGCTAGAGAAGGCTACTGAGAGTCCCTTGGACTGCAAGAAGATACATCAGTCAATCCTAAAGGAAATAAATCCTGAATATTCATTGGAAGGACTGATGCTGAAGCTGAAGCTCCAATACTTTGGCCACCTGACGCAAAGAGCTGACTCATTGGAAAACACCCTGATGCTGGGAAAGGTTGAGGGCAGGCAGAGAAGGGGATGACAGAGGATGAGATGGTTGGATGGCATCATAGACTCAACGGACATGAGTTTCAGCAAACTCCATGAGATGGTGAAGGACAGGAAAGCTGTCATGCTGCAGTCTGTGGGTTCATGAAGAGTCAGACACAATTGAGCGACTGAGCAACAGACTCATAGACTTTTACTGGCAGTTTTGACAGCGATAACATCTCATGTCAGCAAACAATAAGGCCAGCTTTGGTCTGTGGACAGCTCTATTTTCTCCTGTCTTAAATATGATGCTGGTGGCTCAGATGGTAAAGCATCTGCCTGCAATGCTGGAGACCCAGGTTCGATCCTTGAGTTGGGAAGATCCCCTGGAGAAGGAAATGACAACCCACTCCAGTACTCTTGCCTGGAGAATCCCATGGACAGAGGAGCCTGGTAGGCTGTGGTCCATGTGGTCACAAAGAGTCGGACATGACTGAGCAACTTTACTTACTCACTTACCTCAATGCACGACAAATTTTAGTAAATAGAGAACGCTCCTGTCCTCTCGAAGTACCAGTCCGTCATTCTTTAGGACAAACTTAAATAAAATTCAGTAATTTTAACTTGGAAGAATTGCACTGGGAAGCAGTATGCTTTTAATTATTACCCTAATTTAGCCCAAATCCAATAGCACCCTTGGCATATTGAACAGGGAATACTTATCAAGAGATGTGAGTGAGCTTCTTCTGGCCAATAAACAGGTAGGAAGGTTTAATATAACCTCCTTGGAAAGCCCATATTTAAGCAAGTAAGTATATAGTTTCTACTCACCAGTTTTATTTTGGACTGTCAATAGACTATTTACATTAAGCAGTGTGTTCCTAATTCCAGAAAAACATGACTACTGTTTTAGAAATCTGTATCCCGTACTACTCTTTCAACTGGTCTCCTATGATTTTTATTTCGTTTATAACTACACTATTAAAGGCATAAAGGAAACACAACTAATTTCTGTTAGTGGAGTCCACTGCCCAGACAGTGACAAAATCTCTTGTGTTTCATATCAGGCATAAATTAATACCTGTCAATAATTAATTTTCAGTATTCCAAAGTGTCTAAAATTTGCAACAGCAATCTGTGTGAATCAAAAGTGATTGGGAAGAAGATGAGGTTGCAGCTGCCTCTTGTCATCCATTGACTTCATGGATTCCAGTCATCAATCATAAAACTTCCCTATTCCTAAACATTTTAAGATAAGGGTGTTGGAAATCAAATCAATCCAGACGTCCACATGCAGGCCCCAATCTTTCTAACCAGGGACGCACATGCTGTCCTTGTCAAATCGCCTTGTTGTCAACCAACTGAAAATATACTACCTGGGAGAAACTATTGATATCCTTTCTCAGGCTTTTTGACGATACTATGATACTGCACTCCACATGACTGAAGCTCCAGTCAGGCAAGGGAAATCATCAGTCCTTCCTGAGTGAACTCAGGCATTTTTCCTCCAGTTTCAAAATTAAATTCCCACAACAAAAGTACAAGGCTGTCAGTGATTACCTGGTAAGAAGTTAACACTCTGAGCTTCCCTTGTGGCTCAGTGGGAAAGACTCTGCCTGCCAAACAGGAGATGCAGGTTCAATCCCCAGATCAAGAAAAGAGAAAGGACTGGCAACCCACTTCAGTATTCTTGCCTGGAGAATCCCATTGACAGAGGAGCCTCTGTCCATGCGGGCTTCAGTCCACAGGGTCACAAAGAGTCAGCAACTGAACAGCAACAGCTAACACTATGCTCAGAAAACCATGCGGGCTGTCCAGCCAGGACGGGGTTCAGACACTATCACCTTTCGAAAGTTGAGTGAGCCTGAACTAGACCTGTGAGTCTTAAGATCCTTCTCTACCTGCAGAGGGCAGGTCTTCTCATGTGCGGTAAGTGGTTGTGACTCTCAGCAGTGGCACAGAAAGCACCAGCTGCTGTCTCAGCTCGATATTACATAAATGTTCTTATTCTCCGGAAAGCTGGAATGACTGATCAGTTTCTCCAAGACTCATTTGGAGCCAGAGTGTCAAGCACACAGATGTAAATAATCCATACGCAGCGTTTCGATGCTTTGTGGTGTGCCTGCGAGTCTGACACCGTGGCTCCTAGAGACGTGTTTCTCCATCTCGTCACGTGTTCTCTGCCAGGCCTGAACTGTCCTGTTTATTTGTCTTTATGTGTCTAACAGGAGTGACTCAAAGAAAAGTGAAAAGAATCAATTTGATGCACAGATATTAAGGTCTGGTGAAAGGATTCCTAATTGTACTTTATTTAATCAAGGTGTTTATGGGGAGGAACACAAAACGGGGTGGGGCGGGAAGGGCTATGTGGTTCCAGAGCATTACCAAGGGCTCACCTCATGAATATCTGAGCCAGGCTGTAAAGAGGCCCACTGAGCAAGCAGCCACTGGCATTAGCATCACTAGAAAAAATATCAAAGAAGGGAAAGAAAACCCTTCCTGGTTATTCTGCTCCTGGTTTATAACTCTGGATAACTTAGAGGAACGCAGGTTCCAGCCACTTTGCGGTTTTCTTCAATTAGTTAATGAAAGTAGAGTGTTGATGGATGGCAGCTGAGAGAATTCATTTGTAATGAGCAGCGGTTCAGGAGATCACTCAGACGCTGACAACATTCTCGTGGAAAGCGCCTTTCCAGAGTACTTAATTGTAACATATTGCTGCTATTATTTTACAGTAATAACTCATTATAGAATAGGATTTCTACACAAGCCCTAATAATTCTGTTATGCCTACCATGATTTTTCAACATTAGCTAATGAAGTGCCCCATCATTTATCAGTAAATAGCATCTAATGTTGCACAGTAAATCTTGGTCAGAATTCTCTCTACTGGCTTCTGAGATCAGGGGACAATGAACATCATAGAACTGGTGGTCATGGAACCCACTTCCTTTGCACCTGTCCTCATCTGGCCTGGCCATGAAGTCATTTGACAAGCTGATACAATGGTCCTGTTGTTCATTCAGTTTATCAGCTGCTGGCCTTCAATGACATCCATACCTGTAAGAGGTTTAGAACTTCACCAAAGAGTCAAGACATACACAGAGCCAAATCCACCAGTTTAACTCCTCAGCGGCCAGTCTCACTCTCGGAAAAATCCCCCAAAACTTCCATTTTGGGTGATCGCTGGTGACCCAGGAAAAACATGAGCCACACTTTTCCCTGATTCACATCTGACGTTTCCCTGTGCTCTGACAAGATGGAGCGAAGTCATCTCAAATATTCCTCTTCTCTCAGTTGGAGAGAGTTAAAACCCAGCTCCTGTGCAATCCTGCACTGTTTTCCTGACACTGACTTCCTGTCCCCTTTGACATGGATGTGCACCACGTGAGTGTGTAGGCACGCATCACTCACCTTCCAGATACATGTTGCTTTCAACATCTGACAGGTTCATCAAGTCTTGGAAATACATTTTAAAATCACCACCTCCAACATCTCCTGAAATATCTTAGAAGTGCTGTACTTCATTTGTAAAGAGTTTTCCTGACATGGTCAACCTCAGTGCCTAGTGAGCTCTGCGTCCACATAAAAAGCACTGAACGTGATTCAGGAGATCCGAGCATGACTACCTTGACCTACACCAGGGCCAGAGACACAGAGCCACCTCTGCTGACTCAGTTTCACTCTCTCTGCTTCTGTATGGATTTGTGGAAACCTCCCTGAGACCCAGCTGGGGGCCCCCAGAGCAGCCCAGGGCCCGCAGCAGTGGGGGGCTGGGTGGTGCTATGCCATGGAACTGCAGGGACGTGCACGGGGCAGACACAGGCTCAGGGAGGAATCCTCGCTGTGCCTTCACACTCAGCTGCCAGGGGCGCTCACACTCAGAGTTCCAAGGGAGCCTCTGCACACGCCCTTGTCGTCACCCACTCTTAGGATCCTCTGCACACTCTTAGGATCCTTATTTATTTATTTATTTATTTTTGGCTACACCTCTTGGCATGTGAGGGAAATTGCTAACACTGTAAGCATGAAGTCTCAGCCACTGGTCCTCCAGGAAAACCCCTGATTGCTGGTATTCATACACACTGGCTCAAGTCTCTTAGCAGCAGAAGAAAAATGCATAAGACTTCAATAAGAAATGGAAAATATGTAGCCAAAGAATTTTTTTCTTTCCCCCTTTTGATGCACACTTTTACTTATAGATTTCAGTTTTCATCACACATATTCTTCTCAGCTACTCCAGATCCTTTTGTGGGAAAAGACAGAAAATAAGTAATTTTATTTTAACAACTTCTCCCCTCTCACCATACCCCCTTCCCCTTGTTCACCTAAATGTATCTAATAGGTGAAGTTTTACTTCCTGTGTAATAATTGTATCTCGACCAAGACAAGATAAAAAACAATGGGGGCCCCCGTAACTATCGATATTACATTAAAATACAAAAAATAGAAATCCATTCCCACCATTTCATAGACTACAAAGATATTTTTGCTATTGTCTTATATATTAAAGTCTAAGCATCCTTTCATAAGCCTAAGGTTATTAATCGGAAAAAGAAGGCATGTTAATTCATCCCTCCCACAAGACATTTACAACTCTAACATACCTCCTTTAAATCAAATTTAGATGAATAAAAACAAACTGTGGGGAGAAAGAAAAGAAAGGCCAGGTCTCATGCCCTCAGTGATAGAATTTTTTCATTGTTTAAAAGGTTCAGATGTTTCTGTAAAATGGAGTCATCCTTAAACCTTGGAGGCATTGCTTCACAGACAAAGTGCTTTTCAGCAAAAACAAAAGGAAAACTTGGTGTTACTTGACTTCCCCCTGTTCATCTGCCTCCCAGCACATCCCAGGTCTCACGGAAGATTAATATTTCAGAACTTGTCATGGGCAGTTCCGTCGACTTCTCCGCTGCCCACGCCTGACAAGTTATTTATCATGTCGCTCACTGCCAGCATTAGATTATCCCCACGGTTATGACAGCAGCATTATTCATCAGGGTTACAGCCTCGATACAAGGCTGTTTAAAGCTGCTTCTCTCTTCACTCTTGTCTTTTCAGAGGAGTGTTGATCTCTGTAGTTTGTACGGAAAAGAAAAGGAGGGAAGGAAGGAAGGAGAAAAGGAGAGAGGAGGAAGAGAAGGAGGGAGGGAAGAAAGAAAGAGCAAACTATGGAAATTACGGGTCTCATCAAATATGATGACTCTGATGTGCTGATGTTCCTCCAAATTTGGATGCTTTTTTTTTTAACAGAATCAACAATCTCTGCTGCATCTTTCTTCTTCGTGGGAACCATACAAAGGGTGAGATGTAAAGATGTGGAAATGGATGTTGATAAAATGCTCGCTGTGGCCCTGAGTCCTGTACATCTATAAGCAGTTCCCTGCATCTATCTCCTTTCTCCGCTCCTCCCCTGACAGTCAAGTGCCACTGGAGGACCGTTTGCTTGGAGTGTCTCTGTGACTGCATAGTCAGGAGCCTTTATTTTACTCAATAGAATCTTATTCAATTTTGTGAGGCTCCAGAGCAATTTGAATTTCAGAGTGAATATTTTCCCCTAGAAACTGCATGAGTTGAAAATGCTGGGAGAAAATTAAGTTGTCAGCGTTTATTCCAATTTTTGAAAAGATCGCTGAGCTCAGTGATCCTTCTTTCAAGCTCAGTTGCAATGACTTGGAGGGCTTTTTCTTTCTTTCTTGTTCATTAGCAGGTAAGTGATATCACACCTAGGAAACCAAACCTCACATCCAACCTTCTGGTCATGGATAGAGGATGTAATTTATAGGCAAGACATTTGGGGTAGGGAACCTCTGGTTGGAGGTGACATTAGCTTGTCCACCAGCTAGCAGTGGGGGATTAGGACCCTTTTGCCCAGCAGATAGGGGTGTGGAATACACAGGCTTTGCCTCAGCCCAGCTCACCAGGTCAAGCCAGGTGTGAGCTGGCCAAAATCCCCTCCTCCATCCTCCAAAACCCTAGGAGCTAAATGCTTAACATCTGAATCTCTATGGATAGATGATGTAATTTATAGGCAAGACATTTGGGGTAGGGAACCTCTGGTTGGAGGTGACATTAGCTTGTCCACCAGCTAGCAGTGGGGGATTAGGACCCTTTTGCCCAGCAGATAGGGGTGTGGAATACACAGGCTTTGCCTCAGCCCAGCTCACCAGGTCAAGCCAGGTGTGAGCTGGCCAAAATCCCCTCCTCCATCCTCCAAAACCCTAGGAGCTAAATGCTTAACATCTGAATCTCTCAATGTCTAAACGTACTTATTGTTTATTGTACTAACTTTACAATTTCACTTCCAGAGTCACCCTCATGGAGGCTAAACCTAAACCTCAGCTTGCTTTGAAAAGCATCAAAGTGCTTTTGGGCAGCTCGTCCACTGTTATCATTATGATAGTGCTTTGTAAATACTTTGAAGTCGTGAATTTAGCCATTTTGATGAGAGCAAGAAACACAGGGTGGTCTTGTGTCTGCTTTAGGACCCTGAAAGCAAACGCTCCGGTTTGAAAGAATTCCTGACTAAAGAACCATCCAGGTGGACTGTTGCGGGACAATGGTTGTGGCTTGCAACCTGTTGGTCTCTGAACAACCAGAAACGGAGTTCAGGGCCTTGGGAGAGTGAGAGGAGCGGGGAGACGGGAAGCACGGCTCAGCTCACTCAGGGCGCGAGGTGGCCGCGCGGATTCTCCATCCGCACACACCGGTCATGCCCATCCTCGCCCCCCTTAGCACACCCGTCACCTCCACACACACACACACACACACACACACATCCAGCCTCTCCTGGAGCCCCTGCCCCCACTGCACAGTCTGGATCACCAGCTCCTCCCGTCTTGGTCCCTGCAGAGACCCTGTGCTTCCCTGGTTTCCCGGGGCCCACCACACCCAGGGCTCCACACAGACATCCGGAGGACTGCCCCAAAATGCCATAAGGACCGTGTCACCCCCCACAGATGTTCCAACTGCCCCGTGTCTTCCAACACTGAAGTCCTACTTTCTGCCTGGGAGGCAGGGAGCCCTCACACCCCACCCCTCCAGGCCAGGGCACCTGCAGAGTCGACCAGAGTCTGCAGGAAGAAACATCCCTGACGTTGAGCTAAAAGGCAGCTGAAGGTTACTGGTGCCCTGTTATACCCACTCGACCCACACACCCACCAGTGCAGGGATCCTGGTGATCCCGGGGCATAATCTAAGGGGGCACGCAAAGCCCCTGGGAGTCAACCCTCAAAAGCCTTCAGTAATCAAAGAAAATAATATTTTAATGCAATATTTACAAACACTGAATCAGCAGATGCAAGTCAGCTGCTTTTTTTTTTGGCCCCGGGGGCCAGGGCTTGGGCAGGGACTGGAGGAGGGTCAGGCAAGTGCAGGTGGAATCTCACCTTTCTTTAAAGCTTTGATCATTTCTTTCACCTTGGAATTTTTTTCTATTTATTTTTTAAAATTTACTTAAAGTGAGAAGCAAAGGTGTTCTTTGCTCAGTCGTGTGCAACTCTGTGACCACATGGATTGTAGCCCGCCAGGCTTCCTTGTCCATGGGGATTCTCCAGGCAAGAATACTGGAGTGGGTTGCCATGCCCTCCTCCAGAGGATCCTTCTGACCCAGGGAATGAACCCAGGTCTCCCACATTGCAGGCAGATTCTTTAACCATCTGAGCCACGAGGAAAGCCCTTTAAAATTTACTTAAAATATTGCCTAAACCATTGTTTTTGATGCCCCCTTAAATTTTGCATATGAAGTGAGTACTTCACTCTCTCACTGTAGTCCTGGCCCTGACACACACATGCTCACACACACACTCATGTTCACACTCACATATCCACACACTCACACACAGGCTCACATGCTCATACTCACATGTCATAGTCACACACCCATGCTCATACAGTCACACACCCATGCTCACACCCACATGTTGGCACACTCACACACTCAGATGCTCACACTCACATGTTCACACACACTCACATGCTCACACTCACACACAGAGGGATGCTGCAGTTGAGGGCAGCACAGCCTGACACGTGGGGATTAGGTGGACGCTGAGTGGTAAGGAAGGGGCTTCCCGGGTTTGAACATTACAAACAAGAGTTGAGTGTCAACCGGACAACATCTGCCTGCCTTTCTTTCAACCTCTTTCTAAACACCAGATCCCACGTTTCTCATTTGCTATGAAATTGTAGGAACACTAGTGTTTGATGGGCCTGGGGTCCATGGGAAATCACTTCAGCTACTGGCCACGTAGAAGCACCAAGGCTGAGTATATACACTCTGTGTGTATGTGTGTGTGTGTGGTTACAGGTAAATGTGTAGATATTGAAATAGATGGATACCTTAGTCCTTCTCCCCTCACTCTTCCCCGTACTCTGCTGGGGTCTCTCATCCAAATCAAGTTTAGGAAGCCAGACCAAGTCTTAGAAAATTGAACTTGTGCTTCAACAGAGGAAAACCTACCTGCACCTTTTGCACTAAAGTTATTTAAGAGCTTATAAGTCTAAAAGACTGGCTCACATATGGCATAAGTGTGTTTTCATTCTTCCTTATTCTGAGACTTCCAAAAGATCTTTGTTCCCTAGTAAGTTTTACGACATCTAAAACCCAGTTGAATACACATTGGATTTAGAAAGAAAAATTTTAATTGTGTTAAGTAAATTTCTATTCTAACTGGTTTTAAACTGTTTTATCTTTGTATAGTAATAGTCATTAAAGGATAAAAATAAATTTGGAAGAAATGAATACTTTATGTGTTTTCCTGTCAAGTGTCTGCAAAAGCATCTTAACTTCCTTTTTATAACATCATGGCAAATCAAAATCATCCATAAATTAGTCAAAAGGTCAGAATAACTCATGTTGAAGGGACAGCAGTGATTCTGTTTATTTTAAACACAAATTACAATCCTAAGAACACCATCCCACAAATCAGATGATTTTTATAGTTTTACTAATTTTATTCAAACATTGTTTTTGAAAAATTTTAAAAATACAAAAAAGGTAAAAAAAGAGATTAATCACTTATTATACACATCAACTTGATTTCACTGTTCAGTTCAGTTCAGTCGCTCAATTGTGTCCGACTCTTTGCGACCCCATGAATCGCAACACACCAGGCCTCCCTGTTCATCACCATCTCCCGGAGTTCACTCAGACTCACGTCCATCGAGTCCGTGATGCCATCCAGCCATCTCATCCTCTATCATCCTCTTCTCCTGACCCCAATCCCTCCCAGCATCAGAGTCTTTTCCAATGAGTCAGCTCTTCTCATGAGGTGGCCAAAGTACTGGAGTTTCAGCTTTAGCATTATTCCTTCCAAAGAAATCCCAGGGCTGATCTCCTTTAGAATGGACTGGTTGGATCTCCTTGCAGTCCAAGGGACTCTCAAGAGTCTTCTCCAACACCACAGTTCAAAAGCATCAATTCATCGGCGCTCAGCTTTCTTCACAGTCCAACTCGTAACATCCATACATGACCACTGGAAAAACCATAGCCT
>SJYC01029871.1:0-43113 GCA_006408675.1 Madoqua kirkii | reverse complement strand
CATGTTGACCATGATGGCTACTCCATTTCTTCTAAGGGATTCCTGCCAGTACATATATAGTAGATATAATGGTCATCTCAGTTAAATTCACCCATTTCAGTCCATTTTAGTTTGCTGATTCCTAGAATGTCGACGTTTCCTCTTGCCATCTCCTGTTTCACCACTTCCAATTTGCCTGATTCATGGGCCTAACATTCCAGATTCCTATGCAATATTGCTCTTTACAGTATTGGACCTTACTTCTATCACCAGTCACATCCACAACTGTGTATTGTTTTTGCTTTGGCTTCATCCCTTCATTCTTTTTGGAGTTATTTCTCCACTGAATATCTCCTCTAACCTTATATGTTCTAATTCCAGATAACCACTCTTGATTCTATGCTTTCCTGTTGTCACACCTTTTCTCATGCTGTTCCTGTGCACATCCAAACCCTACTTATCTTTGGAGGCCCAACACAATGAAGAAACTTAGTAAACTAGGGGGCAAGGCCTACAGTCAATGGGAAAGGAAGAGAAGGGGTCAGGGGCATCCCAAAGACATAGGGAGCTTAGTCAATAGCAAGTTTAGGGACTCCTTGCCCTATCAGACCACTTGACCTGCCTCCTGAGAAATCTGTATGTAGGTCACAAAGCAACAAAACTGGACATGGAACAACAGATTGATTCCAAAATCAGGAAAGGAGTATGTCAAGATTGTATATTGTCACCCTGTTTATTTAACTTATATGAAGAGTACATCATGAGAAACGCTGGGCTGGATGAAGCACAAGCTGGACTCAAGATTGCCAGGGGAAATATCAATAACCTCAGATATGCAGATGATACCATTCTTATGGCAGAAAGCGAAGAAAAACTAAACAGCGTCTTTGATGAAAATGAAAGAGGAGGATGAAAATGAAAGAGGAGGGTGAAAAAGTTGGCCTAAAACTCAGCATTCAGAAAACTAAGATCATGTCATCTGGTCCCATTACTTTATGGCAAATAGATGGGGAAACAGTGGAAACAGTGACAGACTTTATTTTCTTGGGCTCCAAAATCACTGCAGATGGTGAATGCAGCTGTGAAATTTAAAGACATTTGCTCTTTGGAAAAAAAGTTATGACCAACCTAGACAGCTTACTAAAAAGTATAGACATTGCTTTGCAACAGAGGTGTGTCTAGTCAAAGCCATGGTTTTTCCAGTAGTCATGTATGGATGTGAGAGTTGGACTGTGAAGAAAGCTGAGCGCTGAAGAATTAATGCTTTTGAACTTTGGTGTTGGAGAAGACTCTTGAGAGTCCCTTGGACTGCAAGGAGATTCAACCAGTCCATCCTAAAGGAAATCAGTCCTGACTAGTCAATGGAAAAACTGATGCTGAAGCTGAAACCCCAATACTTTGGCCACCTGATGCAAAGAACTGACTCATTTGAAAAGACCCTGATGCTGGGAAAGATTGAGGCTGGGAGAAGGGGACAACAGAGGATGAGATGGTTGGATGGCATTACCGACTCAGTGGACATGAGTTTGAGTAAAGTCCGGAAGTTGATGATGGACAGGAGGCCTGGTGTGCTACAATCCTTGGGGTTGCAAAGAGTCGGACACGACTGAGTGACTGAACTGAACTAAACTGCCCTATTACTGGGTGCCTTAATTTCCCTAACACCCTAACTATAGTGTTCTTTTATGAATTTTTGTTTTTAACACTTCCTTGGTTTTGATGCACCACTCCTTGTTCAGATCAAAGACTTCAGAACCAGGGAACAGATTTAATGCTGAAAATTAATATGCAATACTTTAGACTAAAGAAAATAAAAATAATTTCTGTGAATTCTTTGATTTTTAAGGGAAACCACATGAATATATTCTCATGCTTAACTGACTATGTCACTTAAAAAACTCTGGTTCTTTTTTTTTTTTTTTTTAGATAGACCAATTCAAAAGAGGGATTTAAAAGGCTTTACAGATATTTGTGTGCTGAGCAATCAGTCACTTTTATTTTCTGGAACTTTTTTTGAGAGCACATTCAACAAATATAGCAACAATTATTTATAGATTAACTAGTATATTCTAGGCACTGAATTAGTGGTGAATAAGACACACACTTTGCCACTAAGGGGCCTACATACTAGATAGTAAAACAGACAAGTGAGTAGAAAATTAAATATAGAAAGAAAAAAGATTTTATGGGACATCGGAGAGCTCGCAAGGGAATGGGAATGTTTGACACCTGAGTAAGAGATCAGAAAAAAAATAACAGGTGAACTGAGTCAGTTTAGGAGAGGGTCTCTGTCAAACATTCATTCATTTGTTTTTCTAGTCATTATTCAGCCATTCACTTTTGTTCCTTCAATGGAAGACCTTTACTGGGAGCTCTGGCAGACACTCTTGGTTGATTAAACTCTTATTCCGAATCACTGTCCAAGCCAGAATAGCCATTTGACCCATTTGACCCATATAGCCAATAAGGTAAAAGAGTAAAATTACTTCCGGAGTGCCATACATATTTTGATTCCCTGACATAAATACCACCATGTTTCTCTCCTCTTTATTTTTGCCAGATTATATGTATGATGGTTGTAGCTGCTGCAGTTAGAATGTATCTATGTATCTATAAAAGGGCAAAAAATTTCAGCTTAAAGAATTGTGATGACTTTATTGAGCCTCTCAACTAGCAGCAGCAATCAGCTTCTTGTGCATATTTCATGTGAGAGATTGAAACTTCCATTTGTTGAAGTTGGCAGTAGTTGAGCTTTCTATAATTTGCAATTGAAAGCATTCTCAACAAAGTTGGGTATGTACTTTGGGCCAGGCCTTTTGTATGGTGATCCTTTAATAAAGTTATCTGTTGCAAACAACTTGAAAAGATGAGAGTGGGCACTACAAAGGATCAAATGATAACATCTCTTCAGCTGTGCCTCTCCAGTGAATGAAGCACTGAGATTTATAACTGGGAGATTGGGAAAAGACTTATAAGTGTCTGGCCCCCTGTCTCAGCACCATCATATATTTCTTTAATGAAGTGTGAGACCAGAACTCCATAAATTCACATAGTAGCAGAAGCGGGCAGCAGCTCGTCAGCCGAGCTATTCAGGGAGCCCAGCATCACTTTTTGCGTATTAGAGAAGTTCACAGCTGGTTAAAAATAGGCTTGGAGAGAAGTCACTTTTAGACCACAGCTCATTTTGGATTTCTCTGGAGCCCCATTCTGGGCCACAGTGTATTTCCTTTTTCCTTTCCTTTGAGTAAGAGCACCGAGGCGGTTCAGAGACAATAGATGCACGGTTATCTTTAGGCCTGCAGTGCACTGAAAGCGGTACTAGAGAGAAACAACAGTAACCCCTTAGGCACAGGGAGAGCTTTTTAATAAATGCTAAACACTGATTGAGCTTTCACTTCGATGGAAGCTTTAAGTCTCCAAAAGAACGCGATGAGAAAAATGCTATAAATAGCCTCTTTAATAAGGTTCCGAGCAGACAGGCAACTTATTTAAAATCACACAGCTAGTAAGGAGAAGGAGCAGGATTTGCATCAAGGCCTGATCTGGGTCCACTCGGGGCCTGTGCTCTGAGCCTCCACTCAGGCTGGTCACACGGTGTCATGTCATTTGGGTCCTCAGAGCAGCCTTGCGAATTAGGCAGGGCAGGGAGATGATCCCAGTTTACAGAGGACAAAACTGAGGACCAGAGAAGTGAGGCGATTTGCAGAGGTCAACCTCCCGGCACAGTAAAACCGGGACTTGATTTTAGTCCTGTGAGCACGGTATAAGCTGAGAGGTCAAGCTTCTCATTCTGAAAGAAAAGCATTCTGAATTTTGGAAAGTTGACTTCTGAAGTTCCACAGCAGGCCCTGTACCGAACGAAATATCCCGAGGTTCACTTGATATATTCAGAGTCTATGGTAAATAAATTCCTACTTTGTACCTCTGTTGAAAGATATTTGGTACTGACATTTAAAACTCCCAACATAATATTGTTTCACTCTTAATTTAACAGTCCTTCAAATAATGGGAGGGGAATGAGCTGGAAGGGAAAGACGTCTTGAATCAGGGACTGCCAATTTAGCTGATAAAGCTAGTATAATATATCTTTGAACATTTAAATTATCTTGTGACAAGGAAGCTGAGAATTAACTTGTGAGGGGGCTAGGGTAGGTATTGTACATGTGAATATTTTTTTAAACACCTGAGTTTTAAAAAATAAAAGTGGTCTGCCCACATTTTCAAGCACAGTGGTAATCAAAAGAGAACTCTGTGGAAGTAATAATACCTTGTATTTAAATACTGCTTGTCTCTGAAGAGCTCAAAGCATGCTATAATCATTTCCTTATTATGATTCTCAAAACTTCCTGGGTCAAAAAGTTACAAAGTTTATACCTTAGCATCTGGCCTCAGTTTCCTCTCAGGGAATTTGAGGTGAAAAAGCAGACTAGGGTCTCAGAACTCCATCAGGGCCCAAACCTTCTGCACTCTGGCCCCACCTCCCCTTACTGTCTCTCTAGACCTACCACCCTATTTGAGTTAGGTGTTTTTTTGTTTTGTTTTTTTCTGGATCTGAGTAGTTACTCTCATGATATTGAACTATACAAATAATTAGAAGAGGCTCACTCCAGTGAGCTAAGACTGAACCTTCTTTCCAGGTGAGGATGGGGAAGGGTCTCTAAAGACAGAGGTTCCACTTTTATATGCTTTTAGATAGCACTGGAGCCCTGCAGGAGATTTCATCTTTAAAGAGGATTTTTGCTGTTAAAAAATTGAAATATGCCAGTCCTTCTAGCTCCTGCTTTTTACCGATGGAAAAACTGAGGCCCCATGCAAGGAAGTAACTTGTTCAAGGTTCCAGTCCTGCTGTTGGATGGCCCATCTGTCCCTGAATGCTGGTGTCTGGGTGTCAGTCTGGGGTTCATCACAAGTCACCAGATAGCTTTGCCTCCAGCTTCACTTTCAGTGATGCTACCCCAGGCCCAAAAGGTAGACCTGTGGCTGTGGGGTCACACCTGAGGAAGGCTTGAATGCTCCTGACAGAACAATATCTACTTCCTTTTTTAGAGTTAAAGGGATTCGTTTTACCTAGGAAGTTAGACTAGACCACGCAGGGAAAGGCAGGGAGAATTAGCACGTGCCATTTTCACCTAGTCCCAAAATGGTTCTCCACTTCAACTAGGTCAGGAAGAAAAAAGTATAAGTACAAACATACACATATATTTAAATAGCTCCTTGCCTCCCAGTGAACTCAAAGCATATATAAACACAGACATACACGCACGCACGCACGCACACACACATTAGTTCTGCTGGGAGAGAGGAAGGATAATTATTACCAGCCTCTTTTGTAGTGAGAAAATCAAGGTATAGAGGAGACACATCTTGACTCAAATCATGGCCTGAATTGGTGGTGCTGGCATAAGAATGTCTGTACATTTATTGTATCCTATTGGGCTCCAGGAGCAAAATCTGGGAAGCTGAAGACACAAGCTGTAGACCCGTGTTGAGCTGTGACCTTGGGCAAGTCACTACTTGAGCCTCAGTTTCCCCATGTGGTAAATGGATAGAGAAGGGGTGCTGGCCATTTTCTCTTTATGGCTCCTTTCTTTGTACTACAAGTTGAGTGTACAGAGGCTGAAAGAAGCAAGGAGGAGACCAGAGCAGCCGCCGGCGTGGGCCGTGGCTGCCCCTTGCTTCCCTGTCCCTGGTATTCTCATTTTTGTAGCGTGAGCAGCCTGCACTCCACAGGCTAGCTTTGTTGGGGCCCTAGACCAAACCACGCACCAAGGGCTGAGGCTGCCCCGCAGAGGGAATGCAAGCCCCAGTGGTTGGTACATGTTTTCCTTTGGCTGAAAATGAAAATAGGATGTGTTTATGTGCATGACGGGAGGGGAGGATAGTTCAGTGGGTCATGAGTAGCAAGTGGTGTATTGGGTCCAAACTCCAAGGCAGGGAGATGCCAGAGTGGTTCTGTTGGTGTTGGGCTTGCCCGAGAAAGCCTCAAAGAGGAAGGCCAGGGGCAAAATGGGGGACTGGCTCTGTTAGAGACCCCAGAAGTACCCTGGGAGTAGTAGTAATTTTAAGCTATTCTTAGCCTTCCTTTCCTTTCATTATCCCTAGAATGGTAGTTATCTTATTGAAAATCATCCCTTACACAGCTCCAAAGAAGATATATAAATAGCCAATAAGCACACAAGAAGTTGCTCAATATTATTAGTCAATAGGGAAATGCAAATCAAAACCACAAGGCACTACCACTTCCCACCCACTAGAATGATTATAATGAAAAAAAACAAACAAACAGAAAACAAAACAACCAAATGGAAAATAACAAGTGTTGGCGGGATTGTATAGAGATGGAACACTTATATAATGCTGGTGGGAATATAAAATGGTTCAGCTACTGCAGATAACTGTTTGGAGGTTCCACCACAAGTTAAACACAAAATTTCCATATGATTCAGCAATTCCATTTCTAGGTGTATCACCTCAAACAGTTGAAAACAGGGACCTCAGACAGATACTTGTACACTCATGTCCATAGCTGCATTATTGACGATAGTCAAAAGCTGGAAATAGGGTCTTCCCTGGTGGTCCAGTGGGTAATTAATTCATCACGCTCCCAATGCAGGGGACCTGGGTTCCAACCCTGGTCAGGGAATTAGATCCCACAGGCTGCAAAGAAGACCCAGCACAGCCAAATAAATTAATAAATATAAATATTTTTTAAAAGGTGGAAATAACCAAATGCCATCAATGACTGAATGGTACACATCATGTGGGTCAGACCTACAACAAAATATTTTTCAGTTATGAAGAGGAAAGAAGTATTGTAGCTTCGAAATCATCCACTAGATTACATTAGCTCAGATTAAGACTAGAAATGAGGAAGAGTGAGAAACACTACCCCAAAGCATCTGACAAGTCCAAGGCAAGTATACAAAATGAGGGTCCTGACTTGCTGTCCCCTCCTCCCTTCCTATCCCTGCTTGCTCATGCATGGGAGTGCCTGACGTGCTTACGATGCAAGGGCTCAGCCTCATGACAAAGATCCACCCACAGTCCAATCCCCAGCTCAGCGGCACTCGCACCCAGTTGCCCCTTGGCCTAGGAATACACAAGCTAGCATCATGCTTTGTTCTCCACAGGAGAGAGCTGATGAAGCAAGGTGCTAGCAATAGGATCAAGACAATGTGGGCAGGGAATTCTGGAGTCCTGGGTTCTTGGAGGGTGGTCTAGAAGCTGACCATGATTCTTAGGTGCCTGTGAACCCCTTACCTGGTGGAGAGGAGAGCACATGGAGATGGGCTGGACTGGGGCCTCAACAGTGCAAAGTCCTGCTGGACTAACTGGGTACAGGGCTCAGGCTACGAAGAACTAAGATGTATTGAGCCAGGTCAGGGTGTGGCACCTTTTGTTTGTCTTTGATCATTAGCACAATCTCAGAAACTATTACTTGCCCCATATTACAGGTGAGACTCATGAAAGTGACTACTGAGAGCCACATGGTGAATAAGATGCAGTGATTCTAAAGACTGTGTTCTTTTCCAGGACTGTGTTTTTCCCATGGGACAACTGGAGAAGGAATTAGAACATTTTAAGGCTGCTTTCTAGACAGAGATGGTGTGTTTGCATCAGAAGTCATGCTGTGCAGCATAAGAACTCTAACTGTGCAGTTAGAGTGGGTTTTCCCCTCATGTTTGCTTAGGGATAAGGGAGAAGGAGATGGTGACCTACTCCAGTATTCTTGCCTGGAGAATCCCATGGACAGAGGAGCCTGGCTACAGTCCATGGGGTCGCGAAGAGTCAGACACGACTGAGTGACTACACTACGCTCCTGCTCCTGCTATGGAGGGCTTTTTGCAGGCTCCCTCCGCTGCTCTGCTCAGGGCACTCACGGCATGGCCTGTGGCATTCCTGGCAGTTCAGGTTGACAGTCTGACAGTGTGCCGTGATACAGCCACATCTGTCCGGGACCACACAGCGCCAGTCTAAACACTTCCACCACCAGAACAGCTGTGCAAAAGGTACCCTTGAGTTCCCCGGTAAACAAGGCGGGGAGGTTGCCTTGGTGTCTTTCCATTCCCCTCAGTCTCATAGGAGATTATCCACGTTGCCGTCCAGAAGCCAAGAAGCCTCTGAACAGCACAATGATATAAATTAAACCAGAACTTTCCTTCGCTGCTTTCCTTCCTACTTAAGAAAACGTTTCCTATTCTTAACTTTGTTTGGAAATAAGGCTTGTGGGCACTCGCTTCACGTGGTGAACGGGCTCTGATTGTCGCTTTTTAAATAGAGCTGTTCACGTTTGGAAGGGTAAAAGGGCTACCCTTTCAAGATCTTCCATCTTCTCATCTAACAAATTACTAAGCCAGCAATATGACCCACATTTTACATCACAATATTTAGTTCTACGATGGGCCTCATGGCTTATTGCCCCGGGTTCCATGTATTTGCTCCTGCTGTTCCTCCCATCAAATTCTAGCCATTTCTCCAGGCCAGATTCAAATGACACTCCTTCTATGAAGCCTCCTACCACTCTCCCAGCCAGAGTCAACTCCTTCTTTGTGTAATATCTTTATAAGGGCCCAATCTGTGCCTCTTAATTATGTATAACACAATGTCTCTTCTATTATAAAGAATAATTATAATTCAGTCATAAGACTAAAAGAGACTTAAGAAAGCACCTAATTCTCTTGCTTTTAATTTTTATTCATTTATTTATTTATGGCTGCCCTGGGTCTTTGCTGCTACTCACAGCTTATCTGGGTGGGGTGAGCAGGCTTCCCACTGTAGCGGCTTCCCTGGTTGCAAAGTATGGACTCCAGGCACACGGGCCCAGGAGCTGCAGCACATGGGCTCAGTAGTTGTGATGCATGGGCTTAGTTTCCCCACAGCATGTGGAATCATCCTGGACCAGTGATTGAACCCATTTCCCCTGCTTTGGCAGGCAGATTCTTAACCTGGGGACCACCAGGGAATTCTGAGAGCACCTAATTCTTAAATCTTCCACACCCCACTGC
Organism: Madoqua kirkii; assembly: GCA_006408675.1. NCBI lineage: Eukaryota > Metazoa > Chordata > Mammalia > Artiodactyla > Bovidae > Madoqua > Madoqua kirkii. Next base: position 34,129 of record SJYC01029871.1, on the reverse strand, counting down.
TAAATCTTTTGTCATCTGTTTAAAAATTTACAGTGTGAGGGAACTTGAAACCTAAGACATTTTTCGTTTATTCTGAAAACCATAGGAAGTTATCAGTTTATTTTTTGCTTGCTTGCTCTTTAAGCGAGGGTGAAATTTGGGGGGTTTACCCAGTGATTCAGTGGAAAAGAATCCACCTATAATGTAGGAGACACAAAAGACTTGGATTTGACCCCTGGGTCAGGAAGATACTCTTGAGGAGAGCATAGCAAACCACACCAGTATTCTTGCCTGGAGATCCCGTGGATGGAGGAGCCTGGAGTGCTACAGTCCATAGCATTGCAAACAATTGGATGCAACTGGATTAACTGAGCATGCATGCACACACAGACACAGTAAAATAGTCATTAATGCTGTTCACTGAATATTTCTGGGTCCACAACTTCTAGACACATGGTAGAATTGTACTTCCTGGCCAGTTGTGGATGGGGCCATGAGATCAGTTCTCCCCAGTGAGCTATGAGAGAAGATGGCCTTTGTCACCTCTAGGCAGACATGGATCTATCAATGTGTAACCCTCTGGAGAGCTCTCTTCTCTATTCCACAGCCTCTGCAGTGTTTTACATAGTGCCTGGTTCATCGACCTGGGTCTCAGAGTGGGGATAATAATGACATAGAGCTGAATCCTCAGCTACCAAAGATGGGCCTGCAGTGAGAGTGAGAAATAAGCCCTCATCATTTCAAGTCACTGCAATGTTGGATGTGTCTGTGACTGTGGCAGAGCCTAACCTATCCTAAATGGTGCAGGTAACAAGGTCAGGGCTGTACTTCAGGGCTTTTCTATATGCAAGCTAAATTATCTTTAGGAGAGACTGGAAAGAGGGAGAAGAGTTAGGATAGAAGGTAGTAGGCCAACCATGAGATAATGAACCTATGAGGAGGGCAGTGGGCAAGCAGATGGAATGGAAACTATAGACATGATGACTTTCAAAGGCGACTGAAAATGGAGTGGGCACTGGACCTGGCAAACAGTTAGATTGATCTGCACGCAGATTGTGACTATGTTCAGCATCCCACTCTGGTCCAACTAACAGGATTCCCTAAAAATATCCCTGGGAACTCATTGTTTTGCCCAGACAATTGTACGAGATGATCCTGGGAGATGGTGTGGGGTGGGAGGTGGGAGGGGGCTTCCGCATTGGGAGATCGTGTACACCTGTGGCTGATTCATGTCAATGTATGGCAAAACCAATACAGCATTGTAAAGTAGAATAAAGTATTTTAAAAATAAAATAAAAAATAAAAAAAATCCTTTGTGATAATAAATAGACAAGAAATCTGTAAAAAAAAAAAAAAATTCCTTGGGACCAGAGGCTCCCCCTCTCCCAGCAGGAGGAACCGCACACACAGTCAGCTTCCAATCAGATCTGGAAGTTTCTTCTTCTGGATAGGAGGTGCTGCCTCTGAACCCAGCTTCCTATGATCCCCAAGGTTTGCAGGTGCTACAGAGTTAATATTCTTAGGAAACTCATGTAAACACTGAAACTCACCGGCATATAAAAGCCAGACAGCCTGGCGTCCATACAGGCCACAGTTACCCTCCATGCCCCCAAGTATGCTCTCGGGCACGATCTTTAAAAGGGACTGTGCAGCCATGGCAAGTCTCACTGGGTATCCTGGCTCTGGTATGCCTCTCCACGGAAAAGTAAGAGACTGGTCCACATGCCTTCCACTGCTGACCTTTGCTTTGTAAGTTTTCCTAATGACCTCTGTTGTTGTGTAACCCATATCTGCTAAGAGCCCTGTTGCATGCTGCAAAATAGGTGTGCCAGCAAAGGGACTTAGCACAGCCACCGCAGATACTAATTTCCTGCGTCACTCCAGATGAGAGTGATGGAAGAGCAGGCGTGCTGATGGCTCTTCCAGAGTATCCTCTTGGCCTGGAAGTCTTTCAAGCAGAAAGATCGAGAACACTCCAAATCAGGGTGAAACACAGAGCCTAACATGAAATAACAGTCCTCCAAGATGTGTATATATTCCCTTCTACCCTGGTAAAAATTATCTGATTGAATTCAGTAAATCACCTTTTTTTTTTTTTGAAAAGTGAGTTCATATTGTTCAAAATGGTTAGCCCACACATTTCCACGTTTCAGTTCCATCACAGAGCTCCTTGACGAATCCTACAAGGATCACAAGGCATGGACAGCTTCCTTATGAATTGGTTCCTTGGGGCCCAGGACATGTTTCCTGGATGATGCTTCAGTGGTAAGTAGAGCCCCAGCCCATCTCTCTACAGTCTCTGGGCCCCATCATATAACTGAAGCATGATATGTTTGTGTTAAAAATAGTAAAACCCATTCTAGTAATTTAAAATCTAGTGTGGTGTGTTTGTTTGAGTTTTAGGTGGCTCATTGGTACTGAATGAAAACAGAAGGTAAGGGTAGTGACAAGACTTGTGTAGAATCACTATAGTAATTTCTAGGCATCTCCAAGGACTTTTAGGGGCTGATGAGAAAGATTTCTTGTAATGCTCATTGCACTACAAAATGCAAGGATCCCTTGGCCTTTCACTCAGGGTGTCATCAGCCCTGTGCTGAGGTCTGTCAGTCTGAGAGAGTGGTTTAGGGCTCATGCCAGAGTTGTTGAAGAGGAAAGAGGGCAGAAGAGAGATTTTCCAGTGGCGAACAGGAGGCAGCTGGAGAAGAGATAGGAGGAGAAAGCCGGAAGCTGCACGAGCCAAAGAGAAATGGCTGGAGGGGGGGGGGGGTGTTACCTCAGCAGGAGGTGGTGAACATGGGGGAAGAGGGGCTGTGTGGTACCAGCAAGATTCCCTGAGGAAGAAGAGCTCGGTGGGAAAGCCAGCTTCCGTGCCAGCCAGTGTGGTTTCTGCCGGTGGGTGGGATGAACCAGAAGCCTCGTGTGTGGGATACGCCCAGGTGGCACATGGGTGTGAGGTTGTACCAAATGGAGTGTGTTTCTTCATGACCACAGCGACAGCATGGCACAAGAGGCTCCAAATCGGGACCCTTCAGTTCTTACCCTGATTTTTACTTTACTCAGTGCATGAAAAATGGGCGCCTTTGAGGTGTCCGGCCAGGTGATGGGTGTGGAGGGTCGAGGATGATCCTGGGGAAGCTGGCTCTGGTGAGGAAGTAACTGCTGTGCCTGCCGTGGCCCGTGGTTGTCTCACTCATCCTCTTGGGAGAGTGTGGTTCATGTCTCTGGGCGAATGAGCTTTCTGATACTGAATTCAGGGTTGTCCTGATTTGCCCATCTTGCCCAGCAGGGCTGAACGAGAGTGGCATCCTACAAGTCCAAGGCCTTGGTTGCCGTGTTTATACTGGGGAAGAGCGATCAAGAACATATACTCTGAGGGAAGACTGGAAAGAGAGAGAATTGGAAAAATGCACAGGCCATGACCCCACTTCCAATGGCCCATCTGACAAGTCACTCTCTTCCTCCATGGAGGGGTGGTGGGGGTCAGGGTATCCCACCTTTGTAGCTCCCTTCCCAACCCTGAAGGGGCCATCATAATGGAGAGGAGGGAAAAGATTTCCCCTTTTGACAGACACATGGTAGGGAAATTAATTCTAGCTTACAACTGTCTTTTTAATTCCCACAAAGAAATTAGAGGAAAATAGTCCTCTAAACTGGAGAGGAAATGAAAGGAAAATGGTACCCAAAACATATATGGTGACATATACACCTCCATCTCAACACCTTCTAGTAGGAAAGAAATAATGAAACATTCATCAAAATACTGCTGAAATTTATACCTGGTTTCTAATTATTAGAAAAAGATATAAATGACATTTACTAATTTCATTTAAAATGTAGTAGCTTATCTTATTTGCATTTCCAGTGGTTTTTTCTTTTTCTTTTGCATATTATAAAGCTGAGCCACAAAGTTCCTCTAAACTCAAGTAGGTTGGAGCCTTGGCGTGATCAATAAAAAAACTTGGCCACAAAGTGTCCTCAAGCTACTGGAGCGTAAACCTGAACGGGTATTGTGTCAGTTGCAATTTGCTCTCATTTATCCATAAGCATCCTCTCCAACTAAATATAAGTGAGTACGAGAGCAGTTGCAGATATAGACAGGCATCAGTGTCTCTAAAATTATTAAGAATTACTGACCTGTGAAATATCAGTATTCAAAAGTTCTGATTTCTCCCGTGAGGTACTTTTCATATCTTATTTTGATAGCTGAATGCAAATGAGTGTAAGTAAACCCTTCTTCACCTGGGTTCTTTGCATGATGGTGCAACTGTGTCTGTTTATTACAGACAATTAACAAATACATATCCCAGATTAGATTTATACAAATCAACTATTATATGAGTTACCAAAAAATATATTTGAAGGTGAAAACAAGCCTATCTTTAATTATAGCTCTGTTGATTCTTGGCTTTCTATAATTATTATGATTTGCAACAGTGCATGGGTCTGTTCACTGCTAACAACTCCAAACCAAGAGTGGAGAGTTTGAGTCCAGGCTCTACCAGTTACTCGGTCTTGGATCTGGGGCAGTCACGTCCTCCATCTAATCTTGGTAAAACAGGAATAAGCATCCTTTTGGTGCCTATCTTACGGGCTTCCTCAGCAGTTTAGACAACAGGATAGATGTGATAGCTCGTGATGAGATTACCCAAACATGGAAGGAGGAGTGTGACTGCTTAGAAGAGCCCTAGCAAACCAGGGACACACCTGCTTGTGTCCTAGGAGGTGCACAGACACAGGGAGCTCTTCGGAAAAATGACTTTCGCTGCTGTTGCTTCCGACATTTTCATCGTTTAGCAGCCATGACCAGATGTGATAGCAATCCCACCTCTCCCTCTTGGGTGCCTCATACATCTGGCATAGATTGAATCTGATGAGCACTGATGAAGAGCCTACTGTGTACCAGGGCCTGTTGCAGGGGATGCAGAGTTGGGTAGGAAGCCATTCTCATCATACCCAGTGATTCTAATGGAAGGCAGAAGTGCGGACAGGCTTTTGTGGCCGCACGATCTCTTTGTTGAAGGGAGTTTCATTCCCACAGGTGTGGGTTGGAGGAGTGCTCATCAGAAAAGTGGGATTTCAGCAGGTCCTTCAAGGGCCTATACCAAGGGTCTGTTAGACAGCTTCCTGAAGAATGGACAAAAAAAAAATCACTTTTAGCCATCATGCTGGTTGATTCCATTCCTGTGTGACAGACTGGCTGTGCTCTTCTTTCCTCTTCGTCATGGCTGAATGGCCAGGGTTAGCAGAGGACCAGTGCAGAGTGAGCACTCAGCAAATGTCACGGAGGGAGTTACTGAGCAAAGTCATGCTGGGTTTTTGGAATGCAGTTGCCTATTTCCTACGCTAAAGGGAGGGAGTATACCTTGTTCCAAGACCTTGATCACCAGGCCACTTTCCTTCTTCTCTCATCAGGACACTGGAGAGGCACATCTGATCTGGGTTACAGGTTGCTAAACTGTTTGCTGCTTGAGGTCAATGAAATCAACTGCTAAGTAGCAAGAATAAAGGCACTTTCTGGAAGCATGCTGGGGATGATAATGACTATCATATGAGATTTAGGATGGGAAGTGAGTCATGTAGAGCAGCTGTCACTATTTTATACAAGAGGACCAGCCTGAACACAAATACCAGAACAAAAGAAAAAGGTGATTAACAAAGGTTATTATTTATTGTGTTGAGGAAATCTTCCTAGGGCACTTTTCTTTAAGAAGGTTAGTTATCTTCATAGATAGCTAGAATATTAGGGTTATTGGTGGGGAGGAAATGACTGATGTTTAATCTGTAATTATTGGTGGGATGCTATGAGTGGAGAAAAACAAAGCTGATTGGCCCAAATGCTTAGCACAGAAAGCTCACTGGGGAATAGCAGAGGAGGGGCTGGCCAGCCTTTGAGTTATTGCCGTGCAGTTATCAAGTAATGCTCCCTGTTTTAGCAGAGATCCTGTCTGAGAAGCAGCCAGGGGCTTGCTGGCACAATGATAGTACTTTGGGGAGAGTCTCTGAAAGGTGCTTCCCTAGTAGCTCAGGTGATAAAGAATCCACCTGCCAATGCAGGAGACTCTGGTTCAATCCCTGGGTTGGGAAGATCCCCTGGAGAAGGGAATGGCTACCCACTCCAGTATTCTTGCCTGGCAAATCCCATGGAGAGAAGAGCCTGGTAGGCTACAGCTCATGGGATCACAGACACCTTTCACTTCTGAAAGGTGCAGACAGCAGCCAAGAGTCGCCTGGGCCTATGTGCTCACCCACCTGTGAGACTAATTTTGTCTGTTTTGGCTTAGTGGCGTCTTCCAGCTGCAAGTCTCCCTTGCATAAAATGTAATGTTTTGTAAGCATGTAAAACACTTTCACATATTTGGATTTGTTTTGTCCTGTTTTTGCTATTGCCCTCAGGTTATGGGAGTTCAAAGTAGTGGGGAAAAAGAGAGTAAAGCCTCTCTCTGGCTGTGAGGTTGGGCCTCAGGCTATGAGGAAACTGCCTTCTGGAAACAGCTGTCATGCCTGGCGGCCATCTCTCTCTTGTGTGGAGGCCCCTCGAGTCACTCTGGCATCTGCATGCCTCAGCTTGTCCTCCGTCCTAGCGCTACTTCTTGCTGTGGCCACTGACCTCTTTGCTCTATGCTTCTCTTATCTCATGGCTTCTCCTGTCTGATCTCATCCCAAGGTCTCTGAGAGTTTCCATTTCTGCACCCACTTGTCCCCACTTAACCACTGTTAGGAGAGAAGCTATGCAACTCAGAGGATCTCTTTGACAGGATTGGCTTCATGGGTGCCCAGGCTCTGCATTTCTACTGCACCCTGCACTCTGAAGACACCAGCACTGGATTTAGTTTCCTCCCCTGGAAAGACTCTCAGCAGTGTGACACCTCCACTTTACATTGTACTGTCTTTATCTGCTCGTGTGTCTGTCTTGTCTCAAAACCTCTTAGCTCCTTGAGAGCCAGAGGAGCTTTATTTTTTCATTTCTGTGTACCTGGCATCTATCTAAGTATTCAGCATCTACTAGATGCTCATTAAATATCTTTGGAATGAAAACAAGGGCTCATAGTTGGTGGGCGGCACAGGGATAATAACCAAAGTCTCCCATCTCTCCACCTCAGCTTAGACAACTACACCAAATAGGCAAATGGATTTTCAGCTGATGGCTGTTATGGAGACGTTCTTTTTTTTTTTTTTGCTTTTGTAAGGTGGGTTCCTAAGACAGCAAAATTCCACCACTCTTCTCTGAAAGGCAGATCGTGTTCAGCTGAGCTTTGTATTTCCCACTGCACAGACATTGCTAACAGGGAGACTCAGGCTCAGAAGTTCCCAAAATGGTTTAGCATGGACCCTGCTTGGCATAGTGGCAAGCAACAGATGTGGGCAAAGAAGAAAGCACAAAGAACATTGCTATTCAGGAAGCTGAGAGGAAAAGGAAGTTTGTGGAATGCAGAGAGCTCTCCTGTTTTCTCTCTCCAGGTTTCTTGGTTCCTGCCCCAGTTCTGTTATTTAATACTTGTGTGACCTAGAGCAGGTCACTTAACCTTGATGAAATTCATCAGTAAATTTTGCTACTTCATGGACTATACAGTCCATGGAATTCTCCAGGCCAGAATAGGAGTGGGTAGCCTTTCCATTCTCCAGGGGATCTTCTGAACCCAGAGATCGAACTCAGGTCTCCTGCATTGCAGGTGGATTCTTTACCAACTGAGCCACCAGGGAAGCCCAAGAATACTGGAGCAGGTAGCCTATCCCTTCTCCAGTGGATCTTTGCATCTCAGAAATTGAGCTGGTGTCTCCTGCAATGCAAGCAGATTCTTTACCAAATGAACTATCAGGGAAGCCCATAAATAAGATGGTGACATCTCAGTTGCACACCTTATGATGTCTTAATAGGCTCAAATGAAAGTGTTTATGAAATGCTTCATAAAATTTGTAAAGCATGTTGCTCATATCATACTGCTATTCCATGTAATAACATGTCTGTTTTTCCCAGACATACTTACTGTACATATGGCTTTCCATGAAACTTCTTCACTGAATTTTGATGTCTTTTCATGAAGCTCCTTCACTGAATTTTGACTAGGTTTATGATTCTAACTAAACATTTGTTCCTAAGGTAAAGAGATTTGTGGCAGTCACGAAAAATCCAGACGTGCCTTTAGTCACATGAAATATAAATGGCAGGCAGGCTTGTTGTTGCTGTTTCTGGGGAGGGCAAATGTTAGCAACTTTGGTCCTTATGCCTTGCAGAAGTTGTCTGCTGCTCTGACTTCCCCTCTATCAATCCCACTTCAAATAAAGTCAAAATGTATTTACCTATGACCTTGTAGTATGTACCAGCATAAGGGATAATATAAGATGTCCTGCCTGAAGTCTTAAGAGAAAAACCAGAAGACAACAAGAATAATTATAACCCAAGGTAGACAATAAAAGAGGTAACCTAAATGGTCTTTGACAGCTTTGAAGAGAAGAAATGACATCCCATTGGAGGGCTGAGGAATGATTCACGGAGTCTGTCTCTGAATCTTGTGGTTCTTGGACCCAGTTCCTTTGATAAAGAAAAATCCTCCAAGGTTCTTACAGAGCTTGCGAACCTGTAGAGAGAAAGCATCTGCAGGAATCTTCGTTTCTCTGAGCCTGGGAATAGCACTGTCACACTGTCTCACTCTCCGTCTGTGAGGCCCAGAGCTCTGCAGAGCTGAAGTTTGAAATGATTGTCCTCCTAGAATCTTGATTGGGTTGCCTCTAAGCAAGCCCCTTGGCCTGTCAGTTTTCTCATCTGGAAAATGGACATAATAACACTTAACTTCAAAGCAATGTTGCAATACTTAATTAATGTTTGCAAAACTTTCTGAGATCGACAGATGAAAGACCTTGGAGAAGAACCCAGCATGATTATTATATGGGAATTAATCCCTTCACCAGCCTTTGGGAGTCTCTGTTCAATCTGTACCTTCTTTGGGGGTCACTGGCCTGTATTTCCAGGTGCAAAACATTCTTACAAGAAGAAACAAGTGGCTCTTGATTTCCTGGTCACCCCTGGGACTTTCTCAGTTCAACATCATCCCTAGACTATCACCTTCTCTCTTCTTTCTTTCTACTCTTGAGGCAAAGATCTTACCCTTTCACACCTAGGCAGCGGTCAGCCTGGTCTCACCCTTGAGCATGGTGTGGGTGAGAAGAAGCTGATCCATTAGTAAGTTTGTTAACTTCAAAGACTCGGTATTTTCTGCTTTTTGAGCTACCGAGAAAATGTTATGCCCAATCTTAGAATCAATGAGAGCTTCTTAGCCCATTGGAAAACATACCTCTCTTATACAGAATCTGATATTTTTCATCTCTTCATCCTGAAACTGAGATGAATGTTCTTGGCCTATGATCCCATAGTGAGAAGAATGAGCTCCCAAATGAAGTCTGGTGATTTCCTTTGATTTTATCATTGATTTGCTTTTCTCAGCCTTGCCTTTCTTTAGATTTCTCAACATAAAGTGAGTGTAACAATTCGTCTTAAAAATTCGCCCTGAGGGGTTAATGAGATCATGTAATTGAAAGCACTTTGTAAAATTCTAAAGGATGTGTAGACACACACAAGTGAAATAGAGCATTAACTGATTTGTAATGCAGAAATCAATGGATACAGTCAGCACTTACAGAAGTGGATCTGGCATAGAACATAAAGTCATTAAAATCATCCCCACTCTTCCTAAGCTTGCTGAAAGAATCTCCTCTACAAACTGTCTGTTGAACATCTGACCTCTGAACACCTCCAATAATGCAGCACTTGCTCCCTATCAGGGCAGTCTATTCCATACTCGAAAACTTCTCACTGGTAGAAAGTTTTTTCTTTGGCTAAGATATCAGTCTCTCTGTCACTTCCAACTGCTTTGTAGTTGTGGTTCCTGCTGCTGCTGCTGCTAAGTCGCTTCAGTCGTGTCTGAGTCTGTGCGACCCCATAGATGGCAGCCCACCAGGCTCCCTCATCCTTGGGATTCTCCAGGCAAGAACACTGGAGTGGGTTGCCATTTCCTTCTCCAATGCATGGAAGTGAAAAGTGAAAGTGAAGTCGCTCAGTCGTGTCTGACCCTCAGCAACTCCATGGACTGCAGGCTTCCAGGCTCCTCTGTCCATGGGATTTTCCAGCAAGAGTACTGGAGTGGGGTGTCATTGCCTTCTCTGTCTGGTTCCTGACTCCATACCAATAAATAAATAAATAAAAGAATTAAAAATCAAACCCTTCCTTGTGATTGTCCTTCACATTTGTGAAATTAAGGATTCTATCTCTCCTGGGCTCTCTCATCACCAACTCAAACTCCCCAGTTCCTTTCTTTTTTCTCATAGTGCTCTTTACGGGGCTTTCACCATTCCAGGAGGGGGAATCTGTGCTTTTCCCAAGAGATGGGGGAAGTTGAGGCTCCAGGACAAGCAGTAGGGCAGGGTGGGGACAGCTGGATCCCCAGGTACCCAAGGTTACGAGGAACAGCATGGAAAGGCCATTTTATCACACCGACTAGAGCCAGCCAGCGTAGCCCTGAGCCCTGCCAGGGCTTGCACACAGTTCAAGTTGAGGGAACAAATACTGTGAATGAATAAAGACAGCGAAAGCTTTGCTGTCTGTAAGAGAAATATATTTTCATTCCTCCAGACCACTGTGACTCTGGAGTGTCTTTCAATAATTTTTCAGCTGCTCTGCCACTATGGAGGAACAGAACAGTTTTTAGTTTCTTCTTCAGCACTGAAGTATACCAAATTCCTCCAAAGTTCTCATACTTTATGGGTACACATGACAAAATGGAGCATGGGGGCAAACTGGAGAGTGATTCAGTTAGGATGCTTCCTTAAGATCTCCTCTACTGCTGTTTCTAGCTCGTTCCCATACCCAGTCTGAGAGTGACAAAACTTTTGGCCTGGAACAGAAATGAGGTTCCAAAGTATTAAAAAGAAGGTGGAGCCTGAGTCACAAATCTAAGAAGAGGAGATACTGGGTGTCAGCCAGTCCCGACCAGCTCTTATGATTGATCTCCTTTCTAAAGCCAGATTCTGTTTAGTTAATTTCCTGGAGAAGGAAATGGCAACCCACTCCAGTATTCTTGCCTGGAGAATCCCATGGACAGAGGAGATTGCCAGGCTACAGTCTATGGGGTCCCAAGAGTCGGACACGACTGAGCAACTAAGCACAGCACATTTAGTTAATGGTTACTGGGCAGCTCTGACACACCAGGCACTCTGCTAGACGCTTTTACACAGTCTCTTGCCTAACGCTCCCTTCCACGGGATGAGAAAGGTGTCACAGTCTCCCAGAGTCAAGAGAGGCTTGTCATCAACAACACTGCCCTGCAGTTAGTGGTCTCCTGTCTTCCACAGAAGCATGTTTCATTCATTAATCAAGAAATATCTACAGAGTCCTCAGCAATGGTTCCCAGACTCTAGATTCTTTTAAGCCTATGGACTTACTGCAAGTAAATCTCTGAATCCATATGTGTGCCCAAGGTTGTCCAGAGGCTGAAAAACACAGGCATATTTTACTCATATGTACTTGTATTTCTCAAGTGTATGTGGGCGCTGTTGTGATCAATCAAACATAATTTGTAAAACCAGGATATGAAAACCATGGTGTTTTTGTCATCATATATTTTATTAATCATTAAAATTTTTAAATTAATATACATTATTTTTGGAGCAGTTTTAGTTTTACAGAATAGTCGAGCGGAAAGTACAGCGAGTTCCCATACACCCCTTTGCTCTTCCGCCAAGTTTCCCCTATTATTAACTTCTTGCATTAATGTGGTATATTTGTTATAGTTAATGAGCCAATACTGATACATTATTATTAGCTGAAGTCCATAATTTACATTAGAGTTTACTCTTGGTGTTGTGTGTTCTGTTGGTTTTGACAAGCGTATAATGACACGTATCCACCATTACAGCATCATACAGTGTAGTTTCACTGCCCTAAAAATCCCCTGTGCTCCACCAATTCATCTCTCTTTTCCTCTCTCTCAACCACTGATTTTTATTTTTTATTTTTTACTGTATCTACAGTCTTGCCTTTTCCAGAAAGTCATGTAGCTGGAGTCATACAGTATGAGCCTTTTCAGGATGCCTTCTCCCACTTAAGGTTCCTCCTTGTCTCTGCATGACTTAATAGCTCATTTTTTTATTACTGGAAAATATTTCATCGCATGGATGTGCCATAATTTGTCTATCCATTCTCCTATTGATGGTCATCTTGGTTGCTTCCAAGTTTTAGCAACTATTAAAAAGCTTGCTGTAAATATTCATGTATAGGCTTTTACATAGACACGTATTTTCAACTCATGTGAGAAAATATCAAGGAATGAGATTGCTGAATTTTGTGGTAAAAGTATGCTTATGTTTGTAAGTCATTGCCAAGCTGTCTTCTAAAGTGGCTGTACCAACTTTTGCATTCCCATCAACAAGGAATGAGAATCCCTGTTGCTCTACAGTCTCATCAGCGTTTGATGTGTACTCAATGTTCTAGATTTGGGCCACTTTGACAGGTGTATAGTATATCATTTTGTATAGTGCATCATTTTTAGTCATTTTGATAGATGTATAGTGTTCTAGATTTTGATAAATGTATGGTGTATCACACTATAGTATATAGTGTATAGAGTTGGTGATGGACAGGGAAGCCTGGAGAGCTGCATGGGGTTGCAAAGAGTCAGACATGACTAAGCAGCTGAACTGAACTGAACTGATAGTGTATCCTGTTGTACTAATTTGAAATTCCCTGTTGACATGTGTTGTTGGGCATATTTTCACATGCTTTTTGCTATATGTATTTTTTTGTTTGGTGAGATGTTTGTTCAGATCTTTTGCCCTTTTTAAAACTGAATTATTTGCTTTCTAATTGTTGAGTTTTAAGAGTTCTTCATGTATTCCGACTCCCATTTCTTTTTCAGATATGTCTTTTGCAAATATTTTCTCCCAGTCCATGGTTTATCATTTTCATTCTCTTAACAGTGTATTTGACAGAGCAAAAGGTTTTAATTTTAATGAAGTCCAATTTATCAACATTTTCTTTCATGAATTGTGCTTTTGGTGTTGTTTCTAAATAGTCATTGCCAAACTCGAAGTCATCGAGATTTCTCCTATCTTGTCTTCTTGGAGTTGTATAGTTTTGAGTTATATTTCGGTTTGTGATCTGTTTTGAGTTAATTTTTGGAAAAATGTAACATCTGTATCTACATTCACTTTTCTTTTTTTCTTTTTGCATGTGGATGATCAGTTATTCCAGCTCCATTTGTTGAAAAGACTAACTTTTCTCCATGGAATTGCCTTTTTGTTCCTTTGTCAAAGATCAGTTGACCATATTTGTATGAATCTATTTCTGGGCTCTCTCTTCTGCCCTATTGTCTTTTCCATTCTTTGGACAGTGCCACACTGTCTTGATTACTGTAGCTTTATCATAAATCTTGCAGTTGGGTCATCTCAGTCTTCCAACTTTGTTCTTTTTAAATATTGTGTTGATTTTTCTGGATCCTTTTTTTGCCTTTCCATATAAATTTTAGAATCATTTTGTTGGCATCACAAAATAATTTACCAGAATTAATAATCCCTTGATTGAGATTTCTTTGACTTTATAGATCAAGCTGGGAAGAACTGACAATATTGAGTTTTCTAATCCACTCATGGAATGTGTTTCCATTTATTTAAATATTCTTTAATTTCTTTTCATCAGGATTCTGTGATTTTCCCCATATAGATCTTTTACATATATTGTTGAATTTATGCATAAATATTTCAGTTTTAGGGGTATTAATGTAAATGGTATTATGCTATTAAAATTTGAAAGTATAACTGCTATCAAGTGGGAAGTCTGTGATATTTTTCAGGTTAAACTGTGGTCTGTATAATCCCAAAGATGAGAAAGTGCTGGCTGGCATGATGCTGGACATGAAGTAACAGAGAGTAGGACTCTGAGCTCCTGTTGCTAGTAGGGTGTCTAATGGTGTTACACTGTCTAATGTCATGGTACACTGGAAGGAGAAATCTCATTTGCAGCTCAGACTCTAAAAATGAAATAACTTTTCTATCCAAAAGAGTTTAAAACTCTTCTTCCTTGTCACAGATCTCAGAGAGAAAGAAGAGGGCCTCCAAAGAGCCTGTGCAGAGGGTCCAAGTTAGAAGAATGAAGAACTGTGGCAACAGCCCACCATTTTTTTGTTTGTTTGGTGTTTTCACTAGCAGAGTAGATAACTCCCAGTGCTCATGGGATAAAGGTAAAAGTTCTTACCATTATTACAAGCCTGGGATGTTTTCACCTCTGGTGGTATATTCAGTCACTAAGTCATGTCTGATTCTTGAGTCCCCATGGGCTGTGGCCTGCCAGGCTCCTCTGTCCATGGGATTTCTACTACCAGTCTCTTAAACCATAAACTCCCTCCTCTGCTCAGCCTTCTGGACTTGCATGTCCTTTTCTTTGCCTCACTTATTTCTGGAGGCCTTTTCATATGTTGTTTCTTTCCCTCTTTAGCCAGCTCATGTATCACTCCCGTGATCCTCATCAACCAGTCCTCTGAAAGCACAGTTTACTTCTGAGAGTAGATCACGTTGTGATTTTTCATTTGCTTATGTGACTGGCTGATTACAAGACTGTAAGTTCCTTGAGGGAAGGCACTATCTGTATTGCTCATCCTTGTGCTTCAAGCACCAAAATTGTTGAACAAATGGATGATCAATGGGATATACTGCAGAATCATAAACTGTGTGTATTTTTCATTTTAGAATATGAGGACCAGTCAATGAATCATTTTATTGTCCTAAAGGGCTCCTATAGGTATTATGGTACCAGTAGTCATGTATGGATGTAAGAGTTGTACTATAAAGAAAGCTGAGCACCAGAGAATTGATGTCTTTGAATTGTGGTGTTGGAGAAGACTCTTGAGAGTCCCTTGGACTGCAAGGAGATCCAACCAGTCCATTCTAAAGGAGAGCAGTCCTGAGTGTTAATTGGAAGGACTGATGTTGAAGCTGAAACTCCAATACTTTGGCCACCTGATGCAAAGAGCTGATTCATTTGAAAAGACCCTGATGTTGGGAAAGACTGAAGGCAGGAGGAGAAGGGGACGACAGAAGATGAGATGGTTGGATGGCATCGCTGACTCCATGGACATGAGTTCGGGTAAACTTGGATTTGGTGATGGACAGGGAGGCCTGGTGTGCTGTGGTCCATGGGGTCACAAAGAGTTGGACATGACTGAGTGACTGAACTGAACTGAACACTTACCTAATATGGTTGGTTCCCCACCCAAATACTATAATCAATGTTCCGGTTTCTGCAATAGTGAAAACTTAGTCAATAATTTCACGACTCAATGGACATGAGTTTGGGTAAACTCCGGGAGTTGGTGATGGACAGGGAGGCTTAGTGTGCTGTGGTTCATGGGGTCACAAAGAATCGGACACGACTGAGCAACTGAACTGATGTATCAGAATTTTCAGAGCTGCTTTAGTCATAACAGCCCCAGACTGGAAACAATCCTGATGCCCATGGACAGAAGAATAGGTGGATAGATGATGCTGTATTTTACAGCAAGAAGAATAAATGATTTGAACTACACATGACTCCATGCCAGATCTCAAAGAAAACAAACTGCTATGATTCACTTGATACAAGTTTGAATACACACAAAAGCATCTGATGGTGTTAGAAGTCATGACAGGCACTATCCTGGGTGGACTCAGGGAGGAGGCATCTACGATTTTGCTAACACTCCGTGTCTTGATCTTCATGCCGAGACACACGTGTGTTTGCCTTGTACATCTAAGTTTTTGCTCTTTCTGAAATCTAAGCTATACTTTGACAAAATTTATCTAAAGGGGAAGAAAAGGGAAAAGGAAAGGAAATGCAAGAGACTTTTCTGATGGTCCACTGGCTGGGTCAATGCTCCCAATGCAGGGGGCCCAACACGTGTGTTTGCCTTGTACATCTAAGTTTTTGCTCTTTCTGAAATCTAAGCTATACTTTGACAAAATTTATCTAAAGGGGAAGAAAAGGGAAAAGGAAAGGAAATGCAAGAGACTTTTCTGATGGTCCACTGGCTGGGTCAATGCTCCCAATGCAGGGGGCCCGGGTCCAATCCTTGATCAGGGAACTAGATCCCACAAGCTGCAGCTAAGAGTTTGCATGCCTCAACTAAAGATCCCATGTGCTGCAACTAAGACCTAGTGCAGCCAAATAATTATTATTTAAAAAAAGAAATCGAAGGGCATGTTCAGCAGTTCCAATTCTATGAAGTTATTCTTGCATGTGGACAGACAGTGCATGGATGATGTCCCAGAAAACTGGAAATAGCCTAAACTCCCTGGTGATTTAAGCAGGAGTGGTTAATTAAGTACAACACGGCTGTATAACAGAATAGTTATTTAACCATGATAAAGCACAAGGGTGATCTTTGTGAACAGACATACAACAGCCTCCGAGACGCACTGTGAAATCAGGAAGCAAGATTAAGTAGGTGCATAGATCATTATCTTCTGTGTAAAAGTATTTCTGTATATACACAAACTCTTGGAGGACGCATGAGAAGTGGTGGGAGTCTAGCTGGTGGCAACATACTCTGCTCTATACAGGAGGCCCAGTCTGCCTGCTGGCCCGCACTCTGCCCTAGACAGTGTGAGGCCTGGTGCTGATGAGGGCTTTGGTGATGGCTCAGAGTGAATGACTTGTGCCTGTCTTCAGTTTGTAAGCATGTCAATATCCCACTGAATGTAAGAAGGACCAGAATGTGGGGTCTGGCAGCAACCTCAGCTTGGGGTGTGTGTGTGTGTGTGTGTGTGTGTGTGTGTGTGTATGTGTGTGTGTGTGTGTGCGTGTGTGTGTGCATGTGCATGGGTGTGTATACAAAGTCTTCATGGAAAAGCAGAATCTGGGTAGAGGTGGTGGAGAAAGGAGGAGGGACGAGCATAAGACCTGTCTGTCCGTCACATGGACACATATAGGAAGGACAATGCCTATGCCTGCAGAGCCCTGAGCCAGCCTGCTGTCCAGGGAACAGAAAGTAAGCTGCTGGTGAGAGGAGCTGCCACTCTAGATTTCCGGAGGCCTGCCGCAGCCTCCTCTTCTACAGCAGCACAGCCGGCCACCTGGCCTGGCCACACTGGCAGAACTTGCATTTGCATCCAGGTCTGACTCCAAAATCCTGCACTTAGCACCTGGCTGAGCTGACTTGCTATTCAGGGGTCAAGAAGGGCTTCACTGAGGAGTCACACTGCAGTCTTAGAGAGTAAAAGTGGAGAAGGGAAGGGGAGTTCCACACAGAGGGAATGCCACTTATAAAGCAGAAGAGAGTGACTTCATGTGGTGTGGGGGACATGGGGCTCTGTACTGGGGCTATGGGTCAGGAGGGAAAAGGATTTGGGGAACTGGTTTGAATGGTGCAGGAAGCTCTGGCAGGGGCCTGGTTACCCAGACTCATGGAATCCCACCTAAGGAGTAAGCCTCAGTCCCATAGCTCTTTGGATTCCAAACTGAGGGTTTCATAACATCTCTACTTCTGGAAGATCATTCTGGCAGTGAGATGACAGACAGACAGCAGCGATGAAGCTAGGAGCAGAGAGACCCATTGGGAAGCAGTGGAATAATTCAGGTGAAAAAAGGAGAAAAGATGGTGGCTTGAACCACAGCAGGAGTAGGCAATGGAGAGAAGTTAAGAGTTTTGAGGAATATTTAGGAAGAACACTAACTGGTAGAAAGAAGCAAGTGTAGGCAAGGGAAGGGTCAAAGGTGACTCTCAGATTTCTGGATGAAGGGATGAGGTACCTGGTGGGTTTTCTTCCAGAGGTGAGAAATCCAGACTAGGGTAGAATGGAAACTCGGGTTTCAAGGACATTGAATTAGAGGTTTCCACAGGATGTCCAAGGGGCAGGGGCCTGCGGGGGATGGTGTTGACCTTCATTCACTCATTCAACCAATGGTTACTGTGTGTTTGCAGGGAACCAGGCACCAGAGGTTCACAGTGAATCAGACAAGGTCCCTAACTGCTTGGGATGAAGGTTCCTTTTGGTTGAGAGACAGTTAACAAATAACTAAAGAAACAGAAAGGTTACAGGCCATGAAAGGCACTGGGAATGATCAGAAGAAAATGAAATGGACAGAAGCCGGAGGCCAGCTTATCATCCCACTGCCCAACAGAGCAGGCCTATCGAGGAACAAGCTGGCCAGAACCCTGGACCCCATCTGCTTACTTATCAGTACAAGCGGGAGGGCCTGGTGCTCTGGTGGCCTGCTCCTTATGCTCAGGGATTCTCTTGCTAGGAGCCAGTCCCCACAGGGCAGGTTTCCTTTCCTTTCACCTGCTCTCAGCTTGTAAGAACGAGGTTTCCTGACCGTGGCCTCTGGACCGTGAATTGTGCCAACCCATATCCGAGCTCAGCAAGCATGGGTCACGTGAGTGGATGAACGGTGGTCTCACGCCTCGCTGCAGGCTGCGGAGGCGTACAAATAAACAACGTCCCAGAGGGGAGTGATGCTCACACCTGGTCTGGGGAGAATGGGTTTCACCAGGTGACTTTTGGGTGGGCATCCGTCTTGCCCTCAATTCCCCATTCCCCTGAACTAAGCGGAAGCTGCAGCCCGGAGCTGCCTGGGAACGGGGGGCGCGTCCAGCAGACACAAATCTAGAGGCTTGGGCTCTGGACATCTGCTGCAAAGAGCAGATGCAGGAAACGTAACCTGGGGCTCAAGAAAGCAAAATCTGGGTACAGGCTTCTAGGTGAGGCGCTTCCACTGTGCGGATTCACTCAGTGGGGACCTGCACTCTGGCAGGCTGCGGGCAGTGCCCCGCCCCCACCGCCTTTAAGCGCAGTCCTTCACCCCAGCCAGCTCCTTAGGCTCAGGGACTCCCCTGGCCCCAGCTGCGCGGTCGGTTCCCAGGGCCTGGCCGCCCGGCCAACCGAGGGCTCAAGAAAGCAAAATCTGGGTACAGGCTTCTAGGTGAGGCGCTTCCACTGTGCGGATTCACTCAGTGGGGACCTGCACTCTGGCAGGCTGCGGGCAGTGCCCCGCCCCCACCGCCTTTAAGCGCAGTCCTTCACCCCAGCCAGCTCCTTAGGCTCAGGGACTCCCCTGGCCCCAGCTGCGCGGTCGGTTCCCAGGGCCTGGCCGCCCGGCCAACCGCCGCAGCCGTGGCAGTCACTTCGCATCCCAGCACCGCCGCCGCCGCCGCCGGGACCTTTCCCCTACTTTCCAGGGCCTCAGGCCCCGCCCCGTCGCAGCGACCAAAACACGTGCTGCGTCCCGCCCTGCCCGATCACGCCGCGGCCAGGCTCTGATCACGCGGCCCGGCGCGGCGCCGATTGGCCGGCGGCGAACGGGCCGGGCGCGGATTGGTTGTGGCCCGAGCGACCCCGCCCCCTTTGGGGCGGGGCGTGTTTTGGTTCGCCTCCGCGCCCCGCCCCCGCGCCGCTCCAGCCCAGGCCCCGGCCCCGGCCCCGGCCCCGCCCCGCCCGCGCCGCGAGGGCCGCGCCAGGGCAGAGCTGCGCGGGCGGGCGGAGGCGCGCGCCGGCCGCCGGTGCTCCGGGTGGTCGCCGCCGCCGCCCGCCGCGCACGTGCGGCAGCTGCCGAGCCCCCGAGCTCCTGCCTCGCGGACGCTTTGTTGCCTCCAGACCGCCGGCACCATGCACACGCCGGGCTCCGCGGGCCCGGGCGACGCGCCGCGCGTGGTGAGTGGCCACCCATTGGCGTGAGGGGTGAGGTGGGAACGCGATGCCTTGTGCGGGCCCAGCGAGTGGAGGCGCGCCCGGGGCCTCGCCGTCGCCGCCGCGCGCGCATCGCTAGGAACCCCAGTGGGTTCGGCCGCCGGGAGGGGCGGCGGCCGTGCGAGGCTGCGGCGGGAGGGGCGAGAAGGGGGCGTGTGCCTCGTGCAGCTCCACGCGCAGCTTTGTCCGGCGCTGCCGCAGCGGCCCCGCCCTGCCAGCCCCCAGGAGCGGGACTATTTCCAGCCATGACGTCACCAGGCCTTGTGAAGAGAGGGCTGTTGGGCCGGGCGCGGCCGGCGGGAACGGGGGGCGAGGACTGCGGGGGCGGGGCGCCGGCGGAGGGGCGACGGGAGGGGAGAAGGCCGAGGGGGCGGGGCAACAGCTGGCGGGACGGTGGAGGCGGGGCGAGGGCTGTGGGAACGCAGGGGCGGGGCATGTACTGGCGGGAAGGCAGCACGCGGGGGGCGGGGGGAAGGAGGATTGGGGGGGTGCGGTTCGCCACGCCTCTACCCCGAGGTGTCTCCGGTCCAGGCCTGAGGGTCGCGTGGAGTTCGCTGGCTGCATCTGGGGCGTAGTCGTCGATCTGCGCGGGCCGCTGAGGAGCAAAGAGAGAGGTCCGGGGGCCCCCGCACCGCCCTGTTCCTTCTGGCCAAGCAGGAGGCAGACCCCACGTCTGTGAGTTCGCAGCTCCTTCTGAGGAGGCCCGGAGCAGGAGGCAGAAACGTGGCCAGAGCGGCCTTTGTAAAAAGCGGCAGCGTTACTTGGTTCTGGGGGTCGGGTGGGGGGCAACGTGGGCAGGACAGGTTGGGTATTGAGGCAAACTGACTAGAAACTCCAATATTTTGGCCACCTGATGTGAAGAACTGACTCATTGCAAAATACCCTGATGCTGAGAAAGATTGAAGGCGGGAGAAGGGGATGACAAGAGGATGATGGTTGGCAGACATCACCAATGTGATGGATATGAGTTTGAGTAAGCTCCAGGGGTTAGTGATGGACAGGGAGGCCTGGCGTGCTGCAGTTCATGGAGTTGCAAAGTGTCGGACACGACTGAGCGACTGAACTGTCTAGAAGTGTGTATCTTCGTAGATGTAAAGTTTCTTTGGGAACAGATCGTTCCAGTTGCTTCCCACTCCTCTCTTGCTTAAAAAGACACGGTGCTGTGCTGGAAAGCCCTCAGGCCTCCGGCTGGTGGCAGATTTTACACTTTCTTCTGTCCCCTGGCTGGCCTGGTGGCCTCAGAAGTGACTTGGTGCCCCCGGCTGTGCGGACCCGGGCCGGGCAGCACGAGCTTTCCTGCCTCAAGCTCTGGGAGCAGTGGATGCCCTGCCTGGTGTGGGTCCTCCAGGGTTGTCACAGATGGGCCTGTGGGGATACTCTGGTGGCTTCGCTGGCTCAGAAGGGCCGTGCTCTCATCTCAGCCGACCTGAGCCATGGGTGTCTTTCCTTCTCCACCAGGGACGGTTAGGTACTAGACAGGCTCGTACCTCTAGAAATAAGTCTTATTATTCATTTTACCGATGGAAAACAGGAACTTAATAACCTTTGTTAAGCATCAGGGTTTTCTGTGGAAGCCACTGGCCAGCTGAGTTCATTCCTCCTCCTCCCGTGGGCAGGATGCTATCTGGGAGCCTGGTGGTCCTTGGCTGCTCTGTGGGCATCCTTCCTGAAAGCTAGAGTGCATCCACGTGCTGCCCATGGCGCTTGGCAGGCTCCCGTGCACGTCCCATGCTGTCTGTTGGGTGCCCCTCCCAGTGTTTCCAGGGACTGAGTAGCCATCCTATTGTTCTGCCTTTAGGTTGACATCATGGACATATGTGAGTCAATCCTGGAGAGGAAGCGGCATGACAGCGAGAGGTCCACATGCAGCATCTTGGAGCAGAATGACATGGAAGCTGTGGAGGCTCTTGTTTGCATGAGCTCCTGGGGTCAGAGACCTCAGAAAGCTGACCTGTTGAAGATCAGACCCCTCACACCCATCTCTGACTCTGGGGATGTCACCACGTCAGTGCATGTGGACACGGCCCCACCCGAGCTACCAAAGGACTTCCATTCTCTATCAACTCTGGTAAGAGGGAAGGAGACGAGCAATTTGTGCAGTGACTGAAGTACGTTCATTAAATGTACTGAAGAGATCCTAGATAGATTTGCCTGATGCTGGCTAGCAAGTTCATGTCCTTCCCGTGTGTGGGTCCAGAGAGTGAAACCTTCCTTTTGCTCTTGAAAATAGCTTTCAACTGATCATAGTTTGTAGCCACGGGGTGAAAATGTCCAGCGACTGAAACCTGCAGATTGATGGGAGAAAGCGAAGTGTACTGATTTCCCTGGGAAACTGCAGGGCAGGGCTTTGGTTCCCCCAGATACCCCAATCCAAAGTCAGGATCAACAGCTGCAGCTGGGGAAGGCCTGTGCTCTGGTGCCAGGTGGCCTTTGTTAGCTGGATTGAAATCCTGGCCTCTATGTGGCAGCCAGCTTTCTTGAGAGAGTTGGGTGCAGTCAAGCACTGGTTTTGGTTTTCTTGTTACAGCTATGAAGTTCCTGGAGAAAACTTGTTTGTCAACTTGGAGACGTTGAGAGCTGTCAGTTGCCAACAAAACTGGAGATTATAATCTGATTATCCTGGGGTAGAGGCTTGTATTCAAAGGAGTGTGGAAAACCAACTTGGAAGGATGAGAAGGGACTTCTGGGTAGTAGAGAGGATTGTCCAGGTAGTGGGCCTGGCTACCCAGACAGGTCTGACCCTAGGGTGAAGTGCCAGTCTGCCTTGGGCTCCATGCTCCCTACACAGTTCCTCTGGCCCAGCTCCCAATGCCTGGTCACCCCTGTGTCCACTTGTCTGTTCCATGTGTGTCCACGTGACAGACACACAGGTCTTAGCTTATGCTGGTTCCTTTTCCTTTCTCCTCCACCTCTACCCAGATACCACTTCTCCATCAAGCCTTTCTACACACATACCACACATATTCTGCCTTTAGGTTGACATCATGGACATATGTGAGTCAATCCTGGAGAGGAAGCGGCATGACAGCGAGAGGTCCACATGCAGCATCTTGGAGCAGAATGACATGGAAGCTGTGGAGGCTCTTGTTTGCATGAGCTCCTGGGGTCAGAGACCTCAGAAAGCTGACCTGTTGAAGATCAGACCCCTCACACCCATCTCTGACTCTGGGGATGTCACCACGTCAGTGCATGTGGACACGGCCCCACCCGAGCTACCAAAGGACTTCCATTCTCTATCAACTCTGGTAAGAGGGAAGGAGACGAGCAATTTGTGCAGTGACTGAAGTACGTTCATTAAATGTACTGAAGAGATCCTAGATAGATTTGCCTGATGCTGGCTAGCAAGTTCATGTCCTTCCCGTGTGTGGGTCCAGAGAGTGAAACCTTCCTTTTGCTCTTGAAAATAGCTTTCAACTGATCATAGTTTGTAGCCACGGGTGAAAATGTCCAGCGACTGAAACCTGCAGATTGATGGGAGAAAGCGAAGTGTACTGATTTCCCTGGGAAACTGCAGGGCAGGGCTTTCGTTCCCCCAGATACCCCAATCCAAAGTCAGGATCAACAGCTGCAGCTGGGGAAGGCCTGTGCTCTGGTGCCAGGTGGCCTTTGTTAGCTGGATTGAAATCCTGGCCTCTATGTGGCAGCCAGCTTTCTTGAGAGAGTTGGGTGCAGTCAAGCACTGGTTTTGGTTTTCTTGTTACAGCTATGAAGTTCCTGGAGAAAACTTGTTTGTCAACTTGGAGACGTTGAGAGCTGTCAGTTGCCAACAAAACTGGAGATTATAATCTGATTATCCTGGGGTAGAGGCTTGTATTCAAAGGAGTGTGGAAAACCAACTTGGAAGGATGAGAAGGGACTTCTGGGTAGTAGAGAGGATTGTCCAGGTAGTGGGCCTGGCTACCCAGACAGGTCTGACCCTAGGGTGAAGTGCCAGTCTGCCTTGGGCTCCATGCTCCCTACACAGTTCCTCTGGCCCAGCTCCCAATGCCTGGTCACCCCTGTGTCCACTTGTCTGTTCCATGTGTGTCCACGTGACAGACACACAGGTCTTAGCTTATGCTGGTTCCTTTTCCTTTCTCCTCCACCTCTACCCAGATACCACTTCTCCATCAAGCCTTTCTACACACATACCACACCACACACACACCACACCATACCACACACGCCCCCACCCACCTGGATTGAGGTACCCTGCCTCATGCTCTCAGAGTTACTTGGCATTGTAATTTTCTACTCGGAGGCTGAAAATAAGTGGGAATTGTTGGGGCAGGGGGGCTGTTACACAAAGTGAGGCTTGGTTTAGACAGAACCCCTGGTTGGAACATGGCCTTTTAGAGACCATTGTGTTAGGTTTTACTTTGCATTCAGTAGGCGCAGGATACATGTGTGATTAATGCATAAGTGTGATGATTTCCACTAGAATTTTTAGAAGTTTTTTGAGATTCGAAAATTATCATATAAGCACTCATCTTGAACATAGATTTTTATCTTTCATTTGTAGTCCTAATATTTAAATTGTCCATTTCATTAGAAGTGCGAGGCCAAGCATGGCACTGGTTTTCCTACAGCTGAGCAAATTGATGGCTTTGAGAGAGGGCAGGAAAAGGGGAGGAAGCTAAGAAGTAGAGCGGCTGATACAGCCTTTGTATCCACTGGGTGCTGCTGTGAGCAGACCTCGACCAGTCTTTTCTAGATACTTCTTTATAAAGCCTTGGGGAGACAACATGATCAAAGTAAGTGTCTTAATATTTAACCAGAACAACCTTTTCACATGGTACTTTTTTTTTTTAAGTGCATGACTCCTCCTCAGAGCCCTGACCTCCTGGAACCATTGACTGGGACAGTTGTTCCTCCCCAGATAACTGCTTCCAAAGCCCCTGTGGTCGTGGCAGTCCCCCCAGCCTCTGCTGGGCCTGCCAGAGTGCTGAGCAGGACGGCGGAGGGGGTCCTGCCTGGTCTGAAACCGGAGCTGCTGGAGCCAGCTGCCAGCCCACCCCGCAGGGCCACAGTGACGGGTATCACTGGCCACACTGGCGGGAGTCCCGCTTCTGCCCATCACTCCTGTCCCATGTCCCAGACTCAAGAACAGCAACTTCCCACTTGCACAGAAGGAGAAGCACAGTTCCTGGGACATGTTGAAACTCTGCAGGACATGCACCTCACAGACAGTTTACTCAGCATGAACTCAGTGTCCTGTCAACCCTGCTCGCACAAGTCCAATGGCCTGATCCCCACCAACAAAGGCCAGCAGGCAGGGTGGCCCGTTGCAATTCAGACCTGCTCACCAAAGAATTATGAAAACAACTTGGCAAGGAAAGCCACCCCTCTGATCTCCGTCCCCATTCCTAGTGCCCCCGTCCTCTGCCAAATGATCCCTGTGACTGGACCCAGTGGCCTGTTACCAGCTGTTCTGAAGCCGCCTCCCCAGGTGTCTGCGGGGCTTGTCAAGCCCGTCTTGCCCCACGCGGCTCCCGCACCCCCGCTGTGTTTGTGGGAACGTCTGTGCCTCAGGGAACCGTGATGCTGCTTCTGCCCCAGGGGGCCCTCCCCCAGCCCCCCACATGCTCAGCTGGCAGCATGCCTGTCGGGAACACCAGATTCCTGCCCCTTGCCCCCGCTCCAGTGTTCATTGCCTCCAGTCAGAGCTGTGCCCCTCAGGTAGACTTTTCCCGAAGGAGGAACTATGTTTGCCACTTCCCAGGCTGCCGGAAAACCTACTTCAAAAGTTCCCACCTCAAGGCTCATCTTCGCACACACACAGGTGAGTACTGCAGGGTAGGCAGGGCATGGGGAGGTCAGATCCTGCGATTAGAAAACACGTCCAGCCTTCTCTTGGGGGGAGCAAAGCTGGGACCCACTGGAGAAGGTGACCATTTTCTTTGGTTTTGAAAAGTCTTCATCATCTTGGGGTGAACATTAGTACATCTGTCAGTGGTTTTTCTAGAACCTTCCGTTCGTAGTATCGTTCTCTGAACCTGTGATTGATAGGCTTTTAGGGTGAGGCTCACGCACCCTCTTTCTCTTCATATTACAGTGGAGGCTTTTCTTTGCATTTTAGAAAATGTCCATTCACATTCAGTAAACACTTTTTATCAGTGCAACTTAGGCTTACTGTGGGGAAAGAGCTCTCCAAAGTGTGGAAAATTCTAGAATATTTGAACTTTAAAGGAATTTCGGTTTTTTATTTTTGGAAATACATAGTTTTAACTCAGAAGTCACAGAAGAAAACTAACTATAATGACTTAGTGATCTCTCTATAGTCCTGTCTATTCTGTCCAGAAGGATTTTTGGCAGTGATGGAAATGTTCTCTGTCCATTAGGAGGGTAGCTACAAGTGACACCCACTTGAAATGTGAACAGTGTGTCTGAGGAACCTAGTTTTACGTTTTCATGGAGTTTGCATTTACATAGCTACATGGTGCCGGTGTGGAGAAGGTAGTGGCACCCCGCTCCAGTACTCTTGCCTGGAAAATCCCATGAATGGAGGAGCCTGGTAGGCTGCAGTCCATGAGGTCACTAAGAGTCGGACGCGACTAGCGACTGCACTTTCACTTCTCACTTTCATGCATTGGAGAAGGAAATGGCAACCCACTCCAGTGTTCTTGCCTGGAGAATCCCAGGGACGGGGGAGCTTGGTGGACTGCTGTCTATGGGGTCGCACAGAGTTGGACACGACTGAAGCGACTTAGCAGCAGTAGCATGGTGCTGGTGGCTACCACATTGTTTACTTGGGGCGTGAGGTTGCTGGTAGATGGAATTTGTTTTTTGATTGATTTGGCCTGAGTGTCTTGGGTGGCTCTCTTACTCTTTGAGTTAGCGTCAGTTCTGTTTTCAAGGGTCCGGTGGCTAAATCGAAGAAGGCAGTGGCACCCCACTCCAGTACTCTTGCCTGGAGAATCCCAGGGACAGGGGAGCCTGGTGGGCTGCAGTCCATGGGGTCACTAAGAATTAGACACGACTGAGTGACTTCACTTTCACTTTTCACTTTCATGCATTGGAGAAGGAAATGGCAACCCACTCCAGTGTTCTTGCCTGGAGAATCCCAGGGACGGGGGAGCCTGGTGGGCTGCTGTCTATGGGGTCGCACAGAGTCGGACACGACTGAAGTGACTTAGCAGCAGCAGCAGCAAGGAAATGGCACCTCACTCCAGTACTCTTGCCTGGAAAATCCCATGGATGGAGGAGCCTGGTGGGCTGCAGTCCATGGGGTCACTAAGAGTTAGACACGACTGAGTGACTTCACTTTCACTTTTCACTTTCATGCATTGGAGAAGGAAATGGCAACCCACTCCAGTGTTCTTGCCTGGAGAATCCCAGGGACGGGGGAGCCCAGTGGGCTACCGTCTATGAGGTCGCACAGAGTCGGACACGACTGAATCGACTTAGCAGCAGCAGCAACATACTTGTCTGATCTCACTCAGTATACACTCAGTGTCTGTCTTAGGAGCCTGACTCTAGTTAAAGTCATGATTGATTATTGGTGCTGCAGGGTTAGTGTTACCTCTAAGGGGCTCCTTGACTTGGCAAGCTCTCCTCCTCACTGAGACTACTGAGGTGAGCTTCAGATCACGTCCAAACACAGATTCCACATCTGGGGATGCAGTGGGATGGCGTCTTCCTGTTCATTTGGTCAGCTTCCCTTGGTAGAAATACAGGATGACATGAAATAAGGTGATCAGGCAAGCTGTCTTCAGGTTTCCCAAAGTTCTTAAGTGTCAGGAACCATAAAGGTTCTGAAGAATCAAATTCCGGTGCTTCTTTGTACACACTGAATTGGAGTTTTCATAAGAAGTAGAAACCTTGGGTAAGTTTATGTTAGATAAGATGGTTTTTCACTGTACCAACCTGAAAATGTTTTCCTTAGGATAAGGTAGAGTGGGCAAAGGCTACATTTTTGCTAAGTTGAAAACACGGGACACTTCATAAATCCCACACCAAAGGGTTGTCTGTCTCCAGCATCTGGCCACCTGGTACGCTGCCACCAGTGGCGTTTTCCTGGAAACAGGTCATCTCATGCTTTCAACACGGGGTCTTTGAAATCCAAGAAGCGTGAGCCCTTTTTCTTAGAGTGGTTCATAAAAGCCCACTGGGATGCTGAATTTTCCTGTTAAATCTGCTTTGAAAATACCAAAGATTTAGTTGATGTCTCTTCAGCACTCATTCACTCAGAACCGTTATTCACCACCTATCATACAAAGTGCTGTGCTGGGGGTGCTAAACTACCTAGCTGGATGAACTAGACAAGCTGTAAACCTAGGAGGAAGGTCATGACAGTACGCAACAGCATTTAACAGATCCGTTCACAAAGTTGCACGAGCAGTGTATGGTGGTCACGGCCTGGTCGAGGTGAGGGCCTCGGGAGGCAGGAAAGGGCTGGGAGGACTTTGCAGACAGGTGTTCCCTGGCTCCCCTCCGTACCTCCAGGGAGACCCAGTGCAGGCAGGACAGCTGCCAGGTGCTCTGAAATGGAGCGAGTGACAGACTCATGAAGCTGTGACAAGAGGTTAGCTATTAGAATCCTCACCAGTCTTGTGGTTAACCTCATCGTCAGTGTAGATGGAGTTAATGATTCTGAGAAGTTGTGAAGGTCCTGCGAGGGTTTTTTTAAAAGATGTGCAGCTTCAGAGAGCAAAGGAGTTCTTTTACTTTTTTTTTTAAGGAATTGATTCTTTTAAGAATCTGCCTCTTACCCCAAGTTCACAAAGATTTTAATTTGAAAACATGGTATGGCATCCTTTATATGTGGAATCTGAAAAGAAATGATACAGATGAACTTACTTATGAAACAGAGACTTAAAGACTTGGAAAACGAACTTATGATTGGCAGGGGGATGGGATGGTTAGGGAGTTTGGGATGGACATGTACACACTGCTCTGTTCAGAGTGAATGACCACCGAGGTCCTACTGGACAGCACAGGGAACTCTGCCTAGAGTTACGTGGCAGCCTGGATGGGAGGGCGGTTTGGGGGAGAATGGATACATGTATATGAATGGCTGAGTCCCTTCACTGTTCACCTGAAGCTGTCACAGCATTGTTAATCAGCTGCACCCCAGTACAAAATAGAAAGTTCAAAAGTAATAATAAAGATGAGATTAATTCAACATCCTGGGCCCCTGACATGTTGTGTCTTAGGTGTGGCAGGAAGAAATGCATTTTGAACAATTTCTTGACTTGCAAATAACCTGTTACCGGAATAATGGGATATTACTTGCCTCTTAGGTTTTCATGCACAAAATTTTTAAAACAACATGATTTAATGTTGTCCACTATTTAATGTCCGCTAAGGTGCTGGACATTTACGTTTCTCTCTTTTCTTGCCCCTCAGGAGAGAAGCCTTTCAGCTGCAGCTGGGACGGCTGCGACAAGAAATTTGCTCGTTCAGATGAACTCTCTCGCCACCGCAGAACTCACACCGGGGAGAAGAAATTCGTGTGCCCAGTGTGCGACCGGCGTTTCATGCGCAGCGACCACCTGACAAAGCATGCCCGGCGCCACATGGCCACCAAGAGGGTCCCCGGCTGGCAGGCCGCGGTCAGCAGGCTGGACAGAGCGGCCGCTGCGGAGGACCCTGGGAGCCCGCTGGAGCCGGAGTGCGCGCCGGCCTCCGCCTGAAAGGGCCGCCAGGGGGTGGTGGACGGGAATTTTCCAAAGCCTTTTTTGTTTTCAGGAATCATGGAAGTGACGGTTTTCTCTCAAAAACAACAACAACAAAAAATCGTCTTGAGGGCTAGTGGAGCTGGTTCTGATGAACGTTCTGTTAACTTGTCTTTTTTCGGTTGGGACCCTGTTCCGTATCTTTTGTAGTTTCAGAAGTTCTTTTAAGGAAATGGAAGAAAATTTGGTAATCTAAGTCACCAGCATTCAGACACGCAGTTTGGCAATAAATTTTGCAAAATTTGGATTTTTGCAGCCTTCCTATTCCTATTTTGTAGGATTGAGACAGGGTACTAATTTTTATACTGTTTTTTATAAAAAGATACTTATATTGTTCGTTCTCAGATCACCGATTTCTATATAGATGATTTTACAATCTTCTTTTCAATGTTTAACATTTTTATAATAACCCTGCTTTTGGTAAAGTTGGCACATTATTCAGGCAAAAAAAAAAATTTTACAACTCTGCAATCAGGACTTTTAGATCTACGAATTTTTAAAATCAGAACTAGTTGAATAGGGGCCTCTTAAAGAAATGGGAGCAGAGGAAAACCTTTGCAGGCAGCTTCTTCCTAATACTCTCAAGGGAAATTCCAGAGAACAGTTCCCTTTAAGGCTTTATGTAGCCCAAGGAGTTAGAATTTTCTTTAAGTAGAACTTAGTCACCTGTGTCCGTGGTGTGACTTGTGAAGCTTGTGCCCCAGAGATGAACTTAAAATAGTCGGTAGATACCCAGTGAGCAGAGAGCCGCTGTAGCATCTAAGTGTGGTCAATTCGCGGTCTCCTGTCTGCACCTCAGACACCAAGAAAAGATGACATAAGCACTGGGACCCAGCTGCTCTGTCCCTTTGACTTCCTTTGCTGTGGCCTTACCCAGTTGTTTTGTGGGTAGAATCGCTTCTTAGAGAAAAAGATATCCTTAGTGGTTGGAGGAACTTTCCACCTAAGGAAAGCTCGTGTGAGGTGAAGTAGCTGTGTGTACGGTCCAGCTGTCATGTTTCGACTCCTTTGCTTGTTAAGTATTAGTGATGCGGAATGTTAGTGACGCGGTACAGCAATAATCCTACCAAGCTGACTTTTTATTCACTTTGTTGGAAGGGAGTTGCTTTGATCAAATGGAACAGTACTTGGAATGGGGTATTTTGCAGTCTGCCTAGATGAGAGACCACGGGCCTCACTGAAGCCATGAGCACAGGTCCCAGCGTTGTAGAGACTGCACCCTGGTGTCCAGGAAACTGCTGAGACTGCTTCCCCTGGGCAGACTTAGGAACCCAGGCGAGAGAATGTGTGTAAGGGACATGACAGTGTCGCTCTGCCCTTCGAGCCTGGAAATGGCTTTGTCATGCTGTATGTAATCAGATTCTGTCTTTGCTGCTTATTTATTTGCATTTGCCTTTATTAAAATGATGGTAAAAGGTGAACTATTGAATACGTACAATTAGGCTTTGTGTTCAGGTCTTTTTTAGTCTGATAGCCCTCACCCGGTCATTCACTGTATGTCACTTGATACCCATCAAGTTACTCCTTAGTATCAACCGCTGATTGACATACAGGTCTGGAAGTGCTGGCTGTGTTTAGGAGGCTTCCGTGTCTTTGATCACTTCTATAGCTAAGTATTTCTACTGGCCGTGAGACATACTACAGTTACAAGAGAACCAGAATTCAATGTACATAGCTCGTGTTTCCCCACCACCTTGTCCTTTCTCCCACTCATGCCCTAGATCAGCATAAATATTTCTGTGTGTATGCTGTAAATGGCATTAAATTCGGATATTTTTCATAATTAACACAAAATAATATTGGTCTGACTAAGGTTCTGGTGGATAATACGTCTCTGAGTGTTTGGTTGCTTGTCACTCTGAATGAAGTTCATTCTCTGAACAGTGTTGTTTCTAAAGAATAGGTGTGCTAAAAAAAAAGGAAGAAGAGTTTTGATTTACACTTCCATTTCCTGATGAGACTTTGAAATACCTTCTGTAAACAACATTTTGGGCCCTCTGTTGTTGATGGAAAGATTATAAGCTGGAAAACAGCTTCACCTGAAAAACGCAATGTGAGAACCAGAGCCTCACGGGGCGTGTTCAGCAAGGGGTCCCTCCGTGCGCTAGGGCCTCGGAGGAGCACGCGGGAGGCACGGCCCCTAGAGCACTTTACTGCCCAAGCAGTTTTGCTTGTTATTTTTTGACTTTGAGCCTTTTAAAGCAGTTTCAATGATAAAATTTTAAATGTTTCAGAATTACGTTTTATGTAACAGACTTTGACATACTATTTAAAAGAATATGTGTGATGTAACTCTTTTCTTTGAATCATATAAAACACTCGACTTGCAAACTGGACCTGTGTCCTGTACTGTGATGTACCCAGTGCCTGACCACCACCCCGCCTCTTGTTTTCTGGGATTCTGTTTGGCCTTCGGGTTCTTTGGAGGATTCTTTCTGAAAGAAATCATGTGAAGAGACAGTTTCCATGTTGGCCGCTCTGACATCCAAACTGGTCTTGGCAGAACAGGACCATGGGTGCCGGGTAAGCGTTACCCTTGTCCTCAGGCTCTCCGTGTGCCAAGAGTGGGGATGGGAGGCAGCCGCTTCCCACAACCCAACCCCTAGCCCAGGCTTCCAAAGAACATCCAGGAGCCATAGCCTTCACGCCTGCTTCTGGAGTCAGTTCAGTTCAGTCGCTCAGTCGTGTCCGACTTTGCAACCACATGGACTGCAGCATGCCAGGCCTCCCTGTCCATCACCAACTCCCGGAGTTTACTCAAACTCATGTCCTTTGAGTCGATGATGCCATCCAGCCATCTCATCCCCCTTCTCCTCCCGCCCTCAATCTTTCCCAGCATCAGGGCCTTTTCTAATGAATCAGTTCTTCGCATCAGGTGGCCAAAGGATCAGAGTTTCAACTTCAGCATCAGTCCTTCCAATGAATATTCATGACTGATTTCCTTTAGGATGGACTGGTTGAATCTCCTTGCAGTCCAAGGGACTTGAGAGTCTTCTCCAACACGATAGTCCAAAAGCATCAATTATTTGGTGCTCAGCTTTCTTTATGGTCCAACTCTCACATCCATACATGACTACTTGAAAAACCATATCTTTGACCAGATGGGCCTTTGTTGGCAAAGTAATGTATGTGCTCGCTAAGCCACTGTGCTGGGGCTGTGTATCCACACCCCACCAGAGGCGGCCTGGTGGCCTTGGTTCCTGGTCCTCAGGCTCTATCAGCAGCCCTGGATCCCTGACCCCTCTTGTACTCTCTTCACAACCTTGGTGATCTTTTCCAGCCTTGTGATTTAGATAAAAATGATATCTCTACCATGAAGACCCCCATGTTTTTGTCTCACCTTTACACTTATGCACCTGGCTTCCTGTCTGCTTGACACCTGTCTAACCAGCATCCCAACCTATAAATGACCAAACTCCTCATCCTCCCCTGCCCTGACACGCTTTTCTCACAGTTGACCCCGCTGTCTTTAAAAATAATAGGGAATCTATCTTTCTAGCTGTTGAGGTGCAAAACCTTAGAGCATCTGAGACAGGCCTGGATATAGATCTGACTCCGTCTAGCTGTGTTTAGCTGAGAAAAATACTGGACCTTTAATTTCCTTATTTATAAAGTGAAGACTTGGTAGAGCAGGGGCTTGTCTCAGGGTCTGGCACTTATTTTGCACATAGAAGAAAAAGCCCTAGTTGACCAAAAACATTCAGGGCTCCTTGAGGGGTAACTGGAGTACAGAAATAACAGTGGGCTTACAGTATTCTGTTGCCAGCTGCCATCAAGGGTGTCAGGGACTGCTAAATGGCACAGGGCTCCCACTGGCCAAGTTGTGACAGTTTAAACATGAACGTAATAGTAATAGGAATTTCACACTTCCACCCAAGATGGAGTAACAGGAAAAGCCAAATGTACTCTCAACACCCAAAATAACCAGACAAAATTATCAAGTGAGAGTTTTCTAGGAACTAGACCTTAGGTCATGAAAGACAGTGACCCTGAGAGACAGGGTGTAAAAGGGGACACCCTGTAACTGCCCAGATTTGCTGCTTTGAGGAACTTTCCAGACTGTGGTGCAGGGACAGGAACTCACAAGAGAGCCAGCAAAGTCCCCAAGCTGAGCAGATGGAGCTGTGGGTCCAGGGATGCCAAGGTGATGGGGGTGTGGGGTAGGGTGCCAAGGTAGAGAAAACAGCTCAGAAGACCCAGGAGATCTACAGAGGGTGTGTCTAGAGGGGAGGAGAGCACCTTGACACCAAAGGCAGATCATGTGCACAGGGGCGTGTGTCCATCCTCTGGGCTGAGGAGTCTTTACTCCTATCACTTCTCAAAGGCTAACCCGACATGGTTGGATCAGGGCCCAAGGGTAAGGCTACATGGAGAAGCACACAGGGCCTGGGCACTGGGCCAGGACAGTGGCGGGCTCGGGCTTGGCGTGCTGGGCACCTGGCCCCTCGCGGCCCGTGCTTGGTATTGGAACCTGGGGAGATGGCTCTGTGTGTAGATCACAAGAGCTGGGACAGGAGGTGCCAGGTGGTTTTGCTGAGGGACATCCCTACCAAGGGGGGAGGGTGTGGCTTCCCAGGTGGCACGGAGGTAAAGAACTTGCCTGCCAAGGCAGAAGACATAGGAGACCCAGGTTCAACCCCTGGGGTGTGGAAGATCCCCTGAGAAAGGAATGGCACCCCACTCCAGTATTCCTGCCTGGGGAAATCCCATGGACAGAGGGGCCTGGAGGGCTGCAGTCCGTGGGGTAGCAAAGAGTTGGACATGACTGAGCCACTGAACAACAAGCTTTT
>SJYC01029870.1:0-19676 GCA_006408675.1 Madoqua kirkii | reverse complement strand
GTGTTGTTTCTAAAGAATAGGTGTGCTAAAAAAAAAGGAAGAAGAGTTTTGATTTACACTTCCATTTCCTGATGAGACTTTGAAATACCTTCTGTAAACAACATTTTGGGCCCTCTGTTGTTGATGGAAAGATTATAAGCTGGAAAACAGCTTCACCTGAAAAACGCAATGTGAGAACCAGAGCCTCACGGGGCGTGTTCAGCAAGGGGTCCCTCCGTGCGCTAGGGCCTCGGAGGAGCACGCGGGAGGCACGGCCCCTAGAGCACTTTACTGCCCAAGCAGTTTTGCTTGTTATTTTTTGACTTTGAGCCTTTTAAAGCAGTTTCAATGATAAAATTTTAAATGTTTCAGAATTACGTTTTATGTAACAGACTTTGACATACTATTTAAAAGAATATGTGTGATGTAACTCTTTTCTTTGAATCATATAAAACACTCGACTTGCAAACTGGACCTGTGTCCTGTACTGTGATGTACCCAGTGCCTGACCACCACCCCTCCTCTTGTTTTCTGGGATTCTGTTTGGCCTTCGGGTTCTTTGGAGGATTCTTTCTGAAAGAAATCATGTGAAGAGACAGTTTCCATGTTGGCCGCTCTGACATCCAAACTGGTCTTGGCAGAACAGGACCATGGGTGCCGGGTAAGCGTTACCCTTGTCCTCAGGCTCTCCGTGTGCCAAGAGTGGGGATGGGAGGCAGCCGCTTCCCACAACCCAACCCCTAGCCCAGGCTTCCAAAGAACATCCAGGAGCCATAGCCTTCACGCCTGCTTCTGGAGTCAGTTCAGTTCAGTCGCTCAGTCGTGTCCGACTTTGCAACCACATGGACTGCAGCATGCCAGGCCTCCCTGTCCATCACCAACTCCCGGAATTTACTCAAACTCATGTCCTTTGAGTCGATGATGCCATCCAGCCATCTCATCCTCTGTCATCCCCTTCTCCTCCCGCCCTCAATCTTTCCCAGCATCAGGGCCTTTTCTAATGAATCAGTTCTTCGCATCAGGTGGCCAAAGGATCAGAGTTTCAACTTCAGCATCAGTCCTTCCAATGAATATTCATGACTGATTTCCTTTAGGATGGACTGGTTGAATCTCCTTGCAGTCCAAGGGACTTGAGAGTCTTCTCCAACACGATAGTCCAAAAGCATCAATTATTTGGTGCTCAGCTTTCTTTATGGTCCAACTCTCACATCCATACATGACTACTTGAAAAACCATATCTTTGACCAGATGGGCCTTTGTTGGCAAAGTAATGTATGTGCTCGCTAAGCCACTGTGCTGGGGCTGTGTATCCACACCCCACCAGAGGCGGCCTGGTGGCCTTGGTTCCTGGTCCTCAGGCTCTATCAGCAGCCCTGGATCCCTGACCCCTCTTGTACTCTCTTCACAACCTTGGTGATCTTTTCCAGCCTTGTGATTTAGATAAAAATGATATCTCTACCATGAAGACCCCCATGTTTTTGTCTCACCTTTACACTTATGCACCTGGCTTCCTGTCTGCTTGACACCTGTCTAACCAGCATCCCAACCTATAAATGACCAAACTCCTCATCCTCCCCTGCCCTGACACGCTTTTCTCACAGTTGACCCCGCTGTCTTTAAAAATAATAGGGAATCTATCTTTCTAGCTGTTGAGGTGCAAAACCTTAGAGCATCTGAGACAGGCCTGGATATAGATCTGACTCCGTCTAGCTGTGTTTAGCTGAGAAAAATACTGGACCTTTAATTTCCTTATTTATAAAGTGAAGACTTGGTAGAGCAGGGGCTTGTCTCAGGGTCTGGCACTTATTTTGCACATAGAAGAAAAAGCCCTAGTTGACCAAAAACATTCAGGGCTCCTTGAGGGGTAACTGGAGTACAGAAATAACAGTGGGCTTACAGTATTCTGTTGCCAGCTGCCATCAAGGGTGTCAGGGACTGCTAAATGGCACAGGGCTCCCACTGGCCAAGTTGTGACAGTTTAAACATGAACGTAATAGTAATAGGAATTTCACACTTCCACCCAAGATGGAGTAACAGGAAAAGCCAAATGTACTCTCAACACCCAAAATAACCAGACAAAATTATCAAGTGAGAGTTTTCTAGGAACTAGACCTTAGGTCATGAAAGACAGTGACCCTGAGAGACAGGGTGTAAAAGGGGACACCCTGTAACTGCCCAGATTTGCTGCTTTGAGGAACTTCCAGACTGTGGTGCAGGGACAGGAACTCACAAGAGAGCCAGCAAAGTCCCCAAGCTGAGCAGATGGAGCTGTGGGTCCAGGGATGCCAAGGTGATGGGGGTGTGGGGTAGGGTGCCAAGGTAGAGAAAACAGCTCAGAAGACCCAGGAGATCTACAGAGGGTGTGTCTAGAGGGGAGGAGAGCACCTTGACACCAAAGGCAGATCATGTGCACAGGGGCGTGTGTCCATCCTCTGGGCTGAGGAGTCTTTACTCCTATCACTTCTCAAAGGCTAACCCGACATGGTTGGATCGGGGCCCAAGGGTAAGGCTACATGGAGAAGCACACAGGGCCTGGGCACTGGGCCAGGACAGTGGCGGGCTCGGGCTTGGCGTGCTGGGCACCTGGCCCCTCGCGGCCCGTGCTTGGTATTGGAACCTGGGGAGATGGCTCTGTGTGTAGATCACAAGAGCTGGGACAGGAGGTGCCAGGTGGTTTTGCTGAGGGACATCCCTACCAAGGGGGGAGGGTGTGGCTTCCCAGGTGGCACGGAGGTAAAGAACTTGCCTGCCAAGGCAGAAGACATAGGAGACCCAGGTTCAACCCCTGGGGTGTGGAAGATCCCCTGAGAAAGGAATGAGCCCCTCGCGGCCCCTGCTTGGTATTGGAACCTGGGGAGATGGCTCTGTGTGTAGATCACAAGAGCTGGGACAGGAGGTGCCAGGTGGTTTTGCTGAGGGACATCCCTACCAAGGGGGGAGGGTGTGGCTTCCCAGGTGGCACGGAGGTAAAGAACTTGCCTGCCAAGGCAGAAGACATAGGAGACCCAGGTTCAACCCCTGGGGTGTGGAAGATCCCCTGAGAAGGGAATGGCACCCCACTCCAGTATTCCTGCCTGGGGAAATCCCATGGACAGAGGGGCCTGGAGGGCTGCAGTCCGTGGGGTAGCAAAGAGTTGGACATGACTGAGCCACTGAACAACAAGCTTTTTTGGAGCACTGATGAGTGTGTCTCTGCTCACTAGAAACAGTACATCCTCACTGGCGGAGACCAGATATGGCTACTGGAACCCTGGCGTCTCGTAGAGGGCCGGGCTCAAAGCAGGAGGGGCTCAGAAAATGAGAATGAATGTGGGTTGAACAGATGCTCGTGGGAACATCCACCTTCCTCTGCAACCTCAGCCCACCCAGAATGGCAGCCCCGTGAGAACTGGACCTGAGACTTTGGCACATCAAGGGGAGTGTCTTGGGAAAAACTTATTTTAGATGAGGATGGGGAGCCTGAACTGGGCAGGACCCCTTTGAGAAGGCTTGTGGCTGGCACAATGTAAGCCGTGGCTCCCTCCCCAGGAAGAAGGACATGACATTTCTCAGAGCTGGGGATGGGGCACATTTTCTAAATCCCTGCGCTTGGGAGCCTCTTAGAGGAACCCGCCACCTCACAAAGCAGGAGGCACGTCTGTGGCACTGGGACTTTCCGGACATCAAACTGTCATTGTCACTTTCAACACAGAGATGTTTTTCTTCCTGCCTCTATTTCAGCCACATTCCCTGTGTCCATGAGAAGATCCCATGCTCAGCTCCACGGCAGAAAGCTGCAGCTGAGAGGCAACACCGAGCAACCACAAGAAGGCCCGGAGCAGCGCTGGGCACCCAGGTGGCCCTGTCTGCACGCCTAGTGCAAGAAGCACTTGGTACCAGGACTGGCACCCTATTCCCCACCACCAAGCGTGAGCGGCCTCCCTTCCCTGGACACAGGGCGGCAACGCCTCAAAGCTGGGACATGCCGCTTTATTGTCAAACACCATCCAGAAGACACATTTTTTTTCCTGAATTGGGGGAATAAAAAAAAAAAACCACGAAGACCTGAGAACGACCGCTGTGACTTCTCAGCTTTGATGAAGTGTATTCACCACATTGCTGACATCAAATGTCATGAGAAATTCTTTTCCTTAATGCTTTTGTCTTGTGAAGGGTTTTATGAGGTTTCCACAGGAAAGTACAGGGTGTCAGCTTTCTGGCTGAATGAATTCACCAAATGATTGATGTAAAACTAAACGTTTACATCGTTAAAGTCAAGGCTTGATCTGTCTAGTAGGGAGAAACAAAATTTTAACTTCAAAAAGAAGTATCTGTATTATTAAGATAATAACAGGTTTAATCTTCATATCAAAACAAACGGTTTGGGCTTGGATGAGAAATAGCTCTGGTTTGGGGGGTGTTCTGAGCCAACCCTCCGGGGCGTTTGCTGGAAGGCTCCATGGTTCCATCGAAGCCTCGAAGTTTAAAATCTCCCTGCCATGAAACATCTGATTAAAGGCACCCTTGCCAAGTCACAGAGATTTGTGGAAATGCCTGTTTGCCCATTTGGGCAGCAGGCCTGGGCACAGTGCCAGGTGGCCATTGCTTGAGCCTCGACATGCTCTTGCAGGTGACGCTGTGGAGGAATCACCTGTACGTGGATGAGAAACACTGGACAAGCCGAGACCAGTTCTGGCCTCGGGAAGCGAATAGGTGCCCTCTACAAGCCCCTTTTTACCCATGCTCTGGAGGGCCCGCCTCCTGGTCTCCTGCCTCTTGGGCTCTTGACCGCCTGCCACCCTGAGCTTTCTGACAGCAGCCACGCTGGGCCCACAGCAGGGGCCTCCCTTCCAGCCAGGCTGCGGGTCTCCCCCAGGGGTCCTCCTGGTTCACAAGGCATCGGCTTCCTCATTTGTCCGCTGGGGATGTTCTAAGGCTCTTCTGGCCTCACTGCTGTTGATTTTCTTCCTTCTACCGGGTGGGAAGAGCAGGCAGCCCTGAGCAGGTGGGAACAGGGCTCAACCCCAGCAAGGGAGGCAGTCCCGTGCCCCTGGGGGACCACAGAACCAAGGACGCCTGGGATTGTGTGGTCCCAGATGGTCAGAGCAGGGGGTGGGGGACACACCTCCGGGACTCACTTTCTAGAGAGGCACACCGAGGCCCAGAATGGGGAAGTGACTGCAGGTT
Source organism: Madoqua kirkii (assembly GCA_006408675.1). Taxonomy (NCBI): domain Eukaryota; kingdom Metazoa; phylum Chordata; class Mammalia; order Artiodactyla; family Bovidae; genus Madoqua; species Madoqua kirkii. Next base: position 14,531 of record SJYC01029870.1, on the reverse strand, counting down.
AGTTCGAGGGCAAGGATCAGAACCGGGGACTCTGGCTCTCATCCCCCACCTATACACACATGCACTGTAGGAGCACAGGCCTCTCTCTGGGGACGGGGGGTGGCCTGTGGCTCTGAGCGGCCTCTGGCACCAGGGAAGAAAGATCCAGCTAGGCCGAAGGCCCAGGCTCATCCCTGCCGCTCTGGGCGCGGCTGGGACCCAGCAGCCTGGGTCTCACCTGGGAACTGCTGAGACCTGCAGACTCACAGGCCGTGCTCCAGACCCATGGGCCCCAGACTCATCTGCAACATCTCCAGGAGACTCATTTGCAGACCTGAGGGTGATTCTCTCCAGCTCGGTAAGGCATATCTCCTGGATGTGCCCTCCAGTGGGAGACCCCAGGGCACTGTGGGACGCGTGTGAGATCCCAAAGCCGTGGGTCTGAGCCACACTCAGCTAAGGAGACTCCTTCAGAGCAGGTGGCAAGGGGGCATCAGAAAGGGGAAGTGTTTCAGGATCCAGTAGACCTTTGTAGACGGCTCTCCCCAGCACCCACACCTTCTTTCTGCCTGGGTCTGCATGGCTGATCATCTCTTTCCAGCAAGCATGATGGCCAGCAGCCAGCCACGTTCAGAACTGCCTGAATGTGGATTTGAAGAGGCCAGTTGTGAAAGATCTTGGAACGTGCGCCCCCAGCCCAGTTCTGGTCCGCTGGGGCCGGGTCTGGGAGGGATGGCATGTTGGTTGGTTACTGGGTGATGGTGGGGCTGCTGCTGCACTGGCCTCAGCAGCAGTACTCCCGCTCAATGCTGGCCATCAGCTCCTCCTCGGAGTAGTCATATGTGATGGCCGACTGCCTCTCGGGCTTCTTGTGGCAGCTGCCTGGGGCTCTGTGGGTGAGAAACACGGAAACGGGAAGCAAGATGTTACCTTCAAACTCCACATCTCCACTGGACACCCGCAGTGGCCGTGGATGGAATTCTGATCCATCCTCAAACTCGGACGGAAAACCTCTGGCCTGGGGACACACCCTCAACCTCTTCCACGAGCAGCTCCTGACTCACTCTTTGGTTTCACCTCCCGCTGTGTAACCCAAGACCTTGCCCTGTGAGGAAGCCAGTGCCGGCAGTGCTTCAGGGTGAGGGCCTGGGGGTCCAAAGACCTGGTTTGCATCCCAGCTCTGCCACTTGCTAGCTCAGTGACAGTTTCTCTAAAATGGAACTGCATTCCTAAGTTCATTCTGAGGCATGAATGAGACCATGCGTGGGCGGCGTGTGACCCTGAATCTTGCACCCTGCAGAGCCCTCAAAAAGGCGAACTGTGTCGAGATCCTCTATTGGCTGACTCACTCCTTGTGTCTGCACACTCGGGGGGTCTCGCAGGAGCTGCCCCTACAGGACAGGATTTGGCATCAGGGTTCTCTGTATCGTGACCAGGCTCCCCACCCACTGGCTCCTCATCTCACTGCTTGGACTCCAGTTCCCATTGGCCTTGACCCACAGCCCACGCCCTCTCCAGCTTTCTGGACTAATCTGTGACCTCAGACTCCCCTGAGGAGGGAGGCTGCCAGCAGTCCAGACCCTGGGGAAGGCCCGTGTGGCTTCAGGACCTGTTCCCCAAGGGCACAGCCCTGACCGCACCTGCAAGACTCTCTCCCCTTCCAGCTGTTGTGCCAGGACCTGCCTGGCAGTCACCCAGCCCTGAGCCACAGACCCATGGGCCCCAGACTCATCTGCAACATCTCCAGGAGACTCATTTGCAGACCTGAGGGTGATTCTCTCCAGCTCGGTAAGGCATATCTCCTGGATGTGCCCTCCAGTGGGAGACCCCAGGGCAAGGTGGGACGCGTGTGAGATCCCAAAGCCGTGGGTCTGAGCCACACTCAGCTAAGGAGACTCCTTCAGAGCAGGTGGCAAGGGGGCATCAGAAAGGGGAAGTGTTTCAGGATCCAGTAGACCTTTGTAGACGGCTCTCCCCAGCACCTACACCTTCTTTCTGCCTGGGTCTGCATGGCTGATCATCTCTTTCCAGCAAGCATGATGGCCAGCAGCCAGCCACGTTCAGAACTGCCTGAATGTGGATTTGAAGAGGCCAGTTGTGAAAGATCTTGGAACGTGCGCCCCCAGCCCAGTTCTGGTCCGCTGGGGCCGGGTCTGGGAGGGATGGCATGTTGGTTGGTTACTGGGTGATGGTGGGGCTGCTGCTGCACTGGCCTCAGCAGCAGTACTCCCGCTCAATGCTGGCCATCAGCTCCTCCTCGGAGTAGTCATATGTGATGGCCGACTGCCTCTCGGGCTTCTTGTGGCAGCTGCCTGGGGCTCTGTGGGTGAGAAACACGGAAACGGGAAGCAAGATGTTACCTTCAAACTCCACATCTCCACTGGACACCCGCAGTGGCCGTGGATGGAATTCTGATCCATCCTCAAACTCGGACGGAAAACCTCTGGCCTGGGGACACACCCTCAACCTCTTCCACGAGCAGCTCCTGACTCACTCTTTGGTTTCACCTCCCGCTGTGTAACCCAAGACCTTGCCCTGTGAGGAAGCCAGTGCCGGCAGTGCTTCAGGGTGAGGGCCTGGGGGTCCAAAGACCTGGTTTGCATCCCAGCTCTGCCACTTGCTAGCTCAGTGACAGTTTTCTCTAAAATGGAACTGCATTCCTAAGTTCATTCTGAGGCATGAATGAGACCATGCGTGGGCGGCGTGTGACCCTGAATCTTGCACCCTGCAGAGCCCTCAAAAAGGCGAACTGTGTCGAGATCCTCTATTGGCTGACTCACTCCTTGTGTCTGCACACTCGGGGGGTCTCGCAGGAGCTGCCCCTACAGGACAGGATTTGGCATCAGGGTTCTCTGTATCGTGACCAGGCTCCCCACCCACTGGCTCCTCATCTCACTGCTTGGACTCCAGTTCCCATTGGCCTTGACCCACAGCCCACGCCCTCTCCAGCTTTCTGGACTAATCTGTGACCTCAGACTCCCCTGAGGAGGGAGGCTGCCAGCAGTCCAGACCCTGGGGAAGGCCCGTGTGGCTTCAGGACCTGTTCCCCAAGGGCACAGCCCTGACCGCACCTGCAAGACTCTCTCCCCTTCCAGCTGTTGTGCCAGGACCTGCCTGGCAGTCACCCAGCCCTGAGCCCAGGGCCTAGGGTGGTCCTCAGCACACTCTCACCAAAGTCTATTGAGGGAGTGAATAAATGAATGAAGTACTCCTGGCGAAGGACATCCTGGAATGTGCATGTGAGGGGAAGGGACCCGTTTGTTTCAAAATAAGAATAAATAGCTAATTCTTTCAAGGCGGAATTTAATCCTCCTAATGTCTTTGGGTTGATGAAAACTGAAGGTCACTGCCAATTATCTTTACAATCAGTAGAAATACGCAGCTGGGACTGAGCAGTGTGGGCACCAGGCTGGGCCCATGTCCTCAGCATCACCATAGGCACAGGTTTCCGGGTCAGCTGAGCAGAGCTGGCCGCTGGTACCTGTTCACTGCAGTGGGACCCGGCACCCAGTCCCGCATGGGAGCCCAAGGGGCCGAGCCCCGCTGGAGCTGGTGTGCAAGGCGCTGCCGGTACTGTCTGCAGAACACGTGAGGGGCAGGAGGCCATCAGGGAGGATGGGTAGGGATGCTCCACTCTGCCGAGGGAGGCTCTGGCCTTGGCAGGGGGCCGAGTCAGCGTACAAGCTCTCACCGCTTCACCTCCAGGGCCATGATGGAGGCCCAGCGCCCACCCAGTGTCCTCCTACTCAACAGCAGTGGCCCTGAGGCAGGAAACAGATGGGCCCCCTCCCCATGGTAAAGCAATTGAGATACATTCTCTCTGTCCTGAAACTCCAAGACGAGAATAGCAGGGCAATTAAGGGAGGAGGCTGGACCTTACACAAACCACATATTTCCCATTCCCAAAGTCAGGAGGCCTCCCCAACCATACATGCATAGAAAAGGCTCCTTGGAGGTCAAAAGAGGAGCAGTGTCAAGGGATGTTCTACCCAGACACACTTCCGGAAGGATCCATCTTGACTAAGAGATACCTGTGCACACTTGAAAGATCCTGAGATACACAAAATATGGACTGTGAACCAGGCAAATCAGAATGATTGGCCAAAGGAAAACTGGAAGAAAATATCCCATAGAAGTGGGGAAAGGAATGGCAATCCACTCCAGTATTCTTGCCTGGAGAGTCCCATGGACAGAGGAGCCTGGTGGGCTGCAGTCCAGTGGTCGCAAAGAGTCGGACACGACTGAGGGACTAAACCACCACCACCACCACCATCGCATAAAAGTATTTCAAACTACCGTGAGAGCACCACCCAGCAACTCAGGGACTCTCCCGCTGAGTCTGCCTGTATCTATCCACGGACTGTTCTCTCTTCCCTCCTAATCAATGCTTGACTTGCTTCACTATTTTTCGTCTTTGTGGATATTTTTTCCTGCAAAGCTGAAGGGTCAGGGTCCTTGTCACTGACCACTGGTCTAGTGCCCAGGATCTGGTGCTCTCAGTGCTGTGACCCAGCCCATCTCTGGCTGGGAACCCAACCCTCACTCCAATCTGGTGCAGGCCAGACCTCCTACAGCTCTTGGTTTCAGCCCTCCTTCTCCCCCAGACCCTGTTCTAAATGCCACCAGCCTGTGTTCAGGGTCCTGTTCACACCTCCACATCTTGCTTGTGGCTCTAGCCACCTGGTGCGCTCCTGCCCTCCTCGGTGAAACCACTTGTCCTTCAAGCCATCTAAGCCTCAGCTCCTCCACGAGCCTGCCAGCTGCTTCTGTCCCCTCTTGGACCTCCCTTGAGCCCATCTGAAGAGACCCCACTCTTCAGGAAAAGGCTTTTGCAAATGTTTGTTAAATAAGGGAAACCAGCAAGGTTCTGGCCCCGCAACCATTTGGAATTGGTAATAAAAATAGCTGTTGAGCCCGCGTTTTCACAGCTTCTCACATCCATGGTCTTGAGCACCACCATCCCCTGCCTCCCAGGGACAAGGGCCATTCTGGTAACTCCTTAGAGATGAGAAAGCAAGGGCAGATGGGCCGGGGGCCAGGCCAGCCCAGCCCAGCCTCCGGGTGCAGGGTGCTCCGGGGGGCCCGGGAATCCTAACACAGTCCAGGGTTGTGCCAACACCGGACGCCTGGAGTCCTCAGCTGACACTGTCCAGGGGGTTTAAATGTGTTTTCTTGCTAACCTTTAATAGGATTATTGGGGACCCACTCATCACCCCTCTAGGCTGGAAACTCCTGAAGGCCAGGACTGCGCCTCATTCACAGATGAGCACTGCACACAGTTTCTGAGTGAATGAGTGAGGGCAGGCGCAGAGATGCAGGTGCTTGGGGGGTGGCGGAGGAGGGGAGCTGTGATTTCTTGCAGAGATGCACCTCCCTGCCCCATACTTACTCAGAGATACAGCTGCCCTCTGGGTGGTCTTCAACGCTCCGCTTTGGGGACACCTTGAGAAGGACAAACGAAGAGGCATCAGAAGGTTGTCCGTGCTACAGCCTGCCTTTGCACTGGCTTCTTGCTGACAAAGAGCTGACGCATTCAACCCATGGCTAATAAACCAGAGCTGGAAAGTGGAAAGGCTCCCCTGCTGTCTAGCTCCAACTGCCTGTTCGGTTGGTAGGAAACAGGCTAGGAGAAGGGAGTGACCTGCACAACTCAAAACAAGAGATCCCCCGCCCCTTTCTCCCTGGGAGCTACCAGCAAGCAAGCCCTCACTTCACTCTGGGAGTGGAGGTCCTGACCTCCACCCAAGCCCTTGCCTGGCAGCCTGCCCTGCTGCTCTGCTGTACCTTGTCTGTCCAGAGTCAGGAGTGCACAGGCGTCGCTCACGTTTGTCTGCAAACTCTCCCAGTGATCTATGCCTGTCCTATCGCCTGTCAGCACCGCCCCGTCTCAGTGACCACAGCTTCAGATGAAGCTGGACTGATCCTGGTTCTTTGCACTTCCAAACATGTGTGTTGGAGTCAGCTTGTCCCCCTTGGGGTTTTGTTGGGATTGAATCAATATACAAATCATTCCAGGCAGACCTGATATCTTTTTTTAAAAATTGGAGTATAATTGCTTTACAATGTGGTGTTGGTTTCTGCTGTACATTGAAGTTAATCCACTGTAAGTATACATATATCCTCTCCCTCTTGAGCCTCCTTCCCCCCTACCCCCCCTCTATGTCATCACAGAGCACCAAGCTGAGCTCCCTGTGCTCTACAGAGCTTCCCACTAGCCATCATACATGGTAGTGTATAGATATGGGCTTCCCTGGTGGCTCAGACAGTGAAGAATCTGCCTGCAATGCCGGAAACCTGGGTTCGATCTGTGGGTTGAGAAGATCCCCTGGAGGAAGGCATGGCAACCCACTGCAGTATTCTTTCCTGGAGAATCCTATGGACAGAGGAGCCTAGCGGGCTACAGTCCATGGGGTTGCAAAGAGTCGGACATGACTGAGTGACTAAGCACAGAAGCACACATACATATATTAATATATATAATATATATTATATATATTATATATATTAATGTCACTCTCTCAAGTCACCCTGCCCTCTCCTTCCCCTTCCCCATGTCATAATCTCTATAATAGCAAGCCTTCCAGTTTATAAATAGGGAACATCTTTCCATTTATTTAGGATTTCTTTAACGTCTTTTAAGAAGTCTTAATCATTTTCACTGTAGAAGTCACAGACACCTCTTTTTAAACCAATTACTAGATTATTGATAATATCTTTTTAAAATAAAATTTTACCTTCTACCTGCTTATTTGTGCAGAGATACGACTGAAATACATACATTTCGTGTTCAGAAGTTTTACTAAGCTCTCTTAATCAGCCCTAGTAATTTATTTGTAGATTCTTTGGGACTTAATTTCTTCCCATTCACATTATGTGGGAACAATGGCCATTCAGGCTTTTTCCTTTCTGATCCTTCCATATTTTCCCCTAGCCTTCCTGCACTGGCTAGGACATCCAGTGCTGCCTTGAAAAGAAGTCATGATAATAGGCATCTCTGCTTTGTTCCTATAGTGAAAGGGAAAATTTTAATTATTTCAAATGTAGTATTAGTTTTGCTGTGGCCTTTTTCTCAAGCTGTCTTTCATCAGATCCCGGTCTCTCTGTGCTAGTCATTTTTTCAGCTCTGTCTTACAGGGCACTGATCTTCTCTAAATCTCTAATTTCCTGTTCACCCAAACCATCAGAATCTTTAATTTTGTTTACTGTGTTTCTCATTTCTACACGTCCTATTTGGTTGTTTTTCAGATATGCTCGGTCACTTTCTATAGGTCCTTCTTCACAAATAAACATGCATGTGTGCTCAGGTGCTTCAATCGTGTCCGACTCTTTTGCAACCCCACGGACTGTAGCCTGGCAGGCTCCTCTGTCCATGGGATTCTCCACGCAAGAATACTGGAGTGGGTTGTCATGCCCTCCTCAGGGGATCTTCTCAACCCAGGGATGGCACCTGTGTCTCCTGCATCCTCTGAAGCGCAGGTGGATCCTTTAACATTATTATTTTTGTTCAGTCGCTCAGTTGCGTCCAACTTTTTGTGACCTTATGGACCGCAGGTTGCGAGGCTTTCTGTCCTTCACCATCTCCCGGAGTTTGCTCAAAAAATCACGTCCATCGAGTCAGTGATGCCATCCAACCATCTCATCCTCTGTTGTCCCCTTTTCCTCCCACCTTCAATCTTTCCCAGCATCAGGGTCTTTTCAAGAGTCAGTTCTTCGCATTAAGTGGCCAAAGTACTGGAGCTTCAGCTTCAGCATCAGTCATTCCAAAATATTCAGGGTTGATTTCCTGTAGGATTTACTGGTTTGGCCTCCCTGCAGTCCGAGGGACTCTCTAGGGTCTTCTCCAACACCACAGCTTGAAAACATCAATGCTTTGGCGCTCAGCCTTCATTGTGGTCCAACTCTCACATCTGTACACAACTACTGGAAAAACCATAGCTTTGAGTATACAGACCTTTGTTGGCCAATAATCTTTGGTAATCCAAATAAATGACTGAGGCCCTCACTAGCCTATTTTTGTTGTTTTTATTTCTTCTGATTTTCACTTGGCTCTCCGAAAGTATTAGTTGCTCAGTCATGTCTGACTCTTTGCAACCTCATGGACTGTAGCCTGCCAGGCTCCTCTGTCCATGGAGTTCTCCAGCAAAGAACACTGGAGTGGGTTGCCATTTCCTTCTCCAGGGGATCTTCCCAACCCAGGGAAGTCTGGGTCTCCCACATAGCAGGCAGATTCTTTATCGTCTGAGTCATCAGGAACAACTCTCTGGGTGGTTGATTACTTTTTCTTGTCTGATGCTCATTATCCTTGAAAACCCTTTATGAGTGTTCTCTGAGGCCTGAGAGGAAGATGCCTTCCTCTAGGGAGGACATGAACTTGCTCTGTTCAGGCACTAGGGGGCACTCTCAGTCTGGGCCCACTTGAAATTAAATCCAGCAAGCTGGAGAAGGTGAAGGAGGGATGATTTGAGAGAACAGCATTGAAACATGTATCTTATCATGTGTGAAATAGATCACCAGTCTGGGTTAGAAGCATGAGACAGGGATGGTGCACTTGGAGGAGCCTGAGGGATGGGATGGGGAAGGAGGTGGGAGTGGGGTTCAGGATGGGAAACACATGTACACCCATGACGGATTCATGTGAATGTATGGCAAAAACCACCACAGTATTATAAAGTTATTAGCCTCCAATTAAAATAAATTTAAAACAAAGATTTCAGGGAGAAACCTCAATAACCTCAAATGTGCAGATGACACCACCTTTATGGCAGAAAACGAAGAAGAACTAAAGAGCCTCTTGATGAAAGTGAAAGAGCAGAGTGAAAAAGTTGGCATAAAACTCAACATTCAGAAAACGAAGATCATGGCATCCAGTCCCATCACTTCATGGCAAGTAGGTGGGGAAACAGTGGAAACAGTGACAGACTTTATCTTTGGAGGCTCCAAAATTACTGCAGATGGTGACTGCAGCCATGAAATTAAAAGATACTTGCTCCTTGGAAGAAAAGTTACGACCAACCTAGATAGTATATTAAAAAGCAGAGACATTACTTTGCCAACAAAGGTCTGTCTAGTCAAAGCTATGGTTTTTCCAGTAGTCATGGATGGATGTGAGATTTGGACTATAAAGAAAGCTGAGTGCTAAAGAATTGATGTTTCTGAACTGTGATGTTGGAGAAGACTCTTGAGAGTCCCTTGGACTGCAAGGAGATCCAACCGGCCCATCCTAAAGGAAATCAGTTCTGAATATTGATTAGAAGGACTGATGCTGAAGCTGAAGCTCCAGTACTTGGCCACCTCATGCGAAGAGCTGACTCATTTGAAAAGACCCTGATGCTGGGAAAGATTGAGGGCAGGAGGAGAAGGAGACGACAGAGGATGAGATGGTTGGATAGCATCACCGACTCAATGGACATGAATTTGAGTAAACTACGGGAGTTGGTGATGGACAGGGAGGCCTGGTGTGCTGCAGGCCATGGGATCTCAAAGAGTCAGACATGATTGAGCAACTGAACTGCACTGGACGGATTCAGGTATTTTGGAGCAGCCAGGTGATGGGAATTGGGGCTACAGACCTAAGGACAGATAGACTATGGCTTTTGTACCCTCCTGCAAGGCAACGGCACCCCACTCCAGTACTCTTGCCTGGAAAATCTCATGGATGGAGGAGCCTGGTAGGCTGCAGTCCATGGGGTTGCTAAGGGTCAGACACGACTGAGCGACTTCACTTTCACTTTTCACTTTCATGCATTGGAGAAGGAAATGGCAACCCACTCCAGTGTTCTTGCCTGAAGAATCCCAGGGACGAGGGAGCTTGGTGGGCTGCCGTCTATGGGGTCGCACAGAGTCGGACACAACTGCAGTGACTTAGCAGCACCCTTCTGTGCTGTGACTTTCGCCTCGCAGCCCTGTGAGGGTCCTGAATGTATGAACAAAGGATCTACTCTTGACTTTCACTTTTCACTTTCATGCATTGGAGAAGGAAATGGCAACCCACTCCAGTGTTCTTGCCTGAAGAATCCCAGGGACGAGGGAGCTTGGTGGGCTGCCGTCTATGGGGTCGCACAGAGTCGGACACAACTGCAGTGACTTAGCAGCACCCTTCTGTGCTGTGACTTTCGCCTCGCAGCCCTGTGAGGGTCCTGAATGTATGAACAAAGGATCTACTCTTGGTCTCTATTTTCACTGGGCTCTAAACTCTGTCCGCTTTACTGTTGGACACTGTCAGACCTAAAGCTCATGTTCACCTGAGGCAAGCACATTCCAGTGGGTCACCTGCCTCTCTGGATCCTGCCTTCCTTAGATCTGGGTTGGTAATTTCTTACTCTCTCATGAGGAACTTTAAGCTTCAAAGACATTCTTATCACATTATTTATACCGAGAATATTACACTGTCTTCAGCAGAGGGGCTTGTCTGAATAAGCTTCTTCACCGTGTTCCCCAGCATAAGGCACTTGGCACTGTGGAATCTAGCCTTTGAGCTGTGAAGCTGAGCAAGGCCATGGCCCATCCAGACGTCAGCCTGATTTGTGCAACAGTTCCCCTTGGCACAAGCAGCATCCTAAATACAGACTGCGGCTGTCAAGAACCCAGTCTTCCAGGAGTCCATAGCACGTGGGGCGAGTCTCGAAAAGATGCAATGTGATGCCCCGTGATGAATTCTATAGCTGTTATAAGGTGCTGGGAAAGCCTACACTCTGCAACAGGAGGGGAAACCAACTCTGAATGGGAAAACTCTTTCGAGAAGAGTGGAAAGAATAACATTTTAGCTGGAGTTTTGAACGATTAGGAGTTTACCAAATGGAAGGAAGGGAAGGGTACTCTGGATAAGGAAGAGCATATGCAAATACGTGGAGTCATCAAAGGCTGTGACTAAGTCTTCTTCATTAACTCCCACGTCCCCTGCTGGGTGCAGGGTTTTATTGCCCATACAGGATATGATATCCCTGCCCAGAGCAGCCCACATGAGGACACAACTGGAGAAAAACCCAGTGCCATTAACATTAACATCAGTTAATCCTCCCCAACAAGAACATCACTTCTAAAGTTTACAGATCTCTATGCAGGGCACACAACAAACATAAAACAGTTCCTGAATCAGATTCAATGTCACTTTGATGGGTAGTCATAATCCTGAGTTTGTCTATATAGCAGTTGGGGTAAGAGTAAAAATAGCACAATGCAGAAAAGGGTTCAAGGCCCAGTTTTGCCATTTAATCATGATGTGCCTTTGGGTGGACTGTGAGGCTCTATGAGCCTCAGTTTACTCATCTGTGTAATAGGTACTTAGCCTTGAGGGCCACAGAGAGAATACAGATTGTCTGTCTCATCCTTATACTAATACCTGTAAACACCACAACAAACATCTGACCCAGTGTCCAGCCCAGAGTAGCCTCTGACCTGGCTGGCAAGAGGAGAACCTGAAGGCGTGAGGAGGAGAGCCCAGGGAAGATCTTGTGTTTGGGGACTGAGAGGTTCAGGACAGCTCTTTCTTCCCTGAGAAACTAGTGTTTCTGGGGGTTGTTACCTGAGGTACTGAACAGAAGCGAGCTGACCCTGGGTGTATCCAGCCACACAGGCCCCGTGGCGTGGTCCATGGTGGCCAACCCGCTACTGTGGGCATCTCATGTACTAGCTAGAAGAGCCTGTCCTGCCCACCTGGCGCTCTCTCCATATGGAGTCGGGCTGCACAGCGAAGGTGCACAGACTTGGTCCTGGGATACTTGAGGGGCCGTGGGGGCTGCTGGACGCTGGAGATCTGCCAGGGGAGTCAGTGTTCCTCGAAGATTCCTTTGAAAATTCACTGTGCCTCTGGGGAGTGCAAAGATGAAAAGGAGATACTTCCCACATCAGCAAGGAATTCAGTGTGAAGAGGGGGTGATGAACATGAGAGCAAGCAGGTGAATCACGTGCATGCACACACGTACACACACTTGCACACACACACACACACACATGCTCACCTCCTCTGCCTCCTGAAACAGCCCATTTCAGCTCAGGCAGCTCAGACTATCTGAAAATTCTTTTAAATTTCTTTTTAATAAAAAAATTAACTGCAGTGCAATACACAGAATCTAAAATGTACGATCTTAAGCATTTTTAAGGGTACATTTCAGTACTATGTGCATTTACATTGTTTTACAACCAACCTCCCAAACTCTTTTCATCTCGCAAAACTGAAACTTGTCCCCACTAAACAACTCTCACCCTCCAATCCCCAGCAATCACCATCCTGCTTTCTGTCCTACAAGAGTGACTCCTCTGGACACCCCACCTGAGTGGAAACATGCAATATTGTGCCTGGGTCATTTCACTTAGCATAATGTCCTCAGGGTTCATCCGTGTTGTAGCCTATGTCAGGACTTACTTCCTTTTCGAGGTGGAGTAATATTCCCCTGTACGTATATACCATGTTTCGTTTATCCATTCATCCATCAAGGGACACTTGGGTGGCTTATACCTTTTGGTTATTGTGAATAATGCTCTTATGAATATGAAGCCTCTTTGAGATCCCACCTTCAGTTCTCTCAGGCATATAAGAAAGCTTTCTTTCACTGACACCAATCTGCCTCCCTGCAGTTTTCAGTCACTGAGCTTAGCTATAATCTCAGGGACAACACAGAAGAAAAGTAATATTTTTAACCCAACCGTTCTTCAGTGATTTTTTTCCACGAAGTCATCCAGTAGGGACCCTAGTTCTTTCTTGCCCATTTCTGCTGGAACCAGCTTTTGTCATCACCAGATGGGGCTTTTCCCTTTATTACCAGATTTCGTAAGGGTTGTTCAGATATAGTTTCTACCCTCAGGAGGACAGCTGAGGGACTTCCTTGGAGGTCCAGTGGTTAGAATTCCACACTTTCACTGATGAGGACCTGGGTTCAATCCCTGGTTGGGCAACTAAGATCTCATAAGCAAAAAAAAAAAAAAAAAGCAACTGAGTGAAAGACTCAGATTGGAATCAAATATTTGCATAATCAGCCTGTTTCCACTTCCCTGAGCTGTTCTACTCACTATTAAAGGGGACACACTGCTGGCCAAGCAAGATGGCAATGACCTATGAGGTCCACTGCATACAAGGACTGAAGCTGCACTCAAACGGAAGACCATACTCTTTCTTTTATAACTTTCCTGACAGTTGAGCTTTGTTCTTTCACTTTTTTACCTGTGTTTCTTTCTGCGCTTGTGGTTTGCATGTGTGGTTCTTTCTCTTGTTAATCTGTCTGTAACTTGACTTAGATGCAAAATGCATTAGACATCCTCCCAGCTTGACCCACCGTGGATCTCCCAGAAGATCCAGCTGGTGGAAGCTTCACAGGAGCTTGGATGAAGAGCAAAGACACAGCAGCCCCTGGTGGCCGCTCCAGGCCAAGTGCAGACGCAAGCTGCCGCCTCCAGCCAGCTGCCTGCCTGCCTCTCCTGGTCAGTAGGACAGACTTCTGTCCAACCCCAGGGAGGCTATGGCGCCTGGGCTGGGGCCATGGGAACCGGGCTGAGCTCAGGGTGAGCGTGTGACGTGTCATCACTCCGGGTCTTGGGGAGGCTGAACCACACCACACACCATGGCAGAATGAGAAGCAGGAAGCATATGTGGAAGAAATGAATAAGATAATTTCTGAAAGCCTCCCATGTCTCTTACAACTAGGGGTTTTGGGAAAAAAGTGAAGTATCCATAGAAAATCCAGTGCATATTTTGTTTAACTATATGTGGAAATTCCATGGACAGAGGAGCCTTGTGGGCTACAGTCCATGGGGTTGCAAAGAGTTGGACAACTCTGAGTGACTAAACCACCACCTTTATATCCTGCTTCTTTTGTTCTTAACATTTAGGTTTTAACAGTTTTATACGTGTAAATGTACACATATCAATAATATATATAATTAACATGGGACAAGCTGTAGACATTTAAATAATACAATTTGATAGGTTTTGACACGTGTAAGGACATGGCAACCCACTCCAGTATTCTTGGATGGAAAACTCCATGGACAGAGGAGCTTTGTGAGCTATAGTCCATGGGGCTATAATCAGTTACAACTAAGGGACTGAGCGTGCACACACCATGATCTTACTGACATAAAAGATACACAGAAGAGAGAGAGAACACTGGAAGGAACTGCATCAAAATCGTATCAGTAATATCTGCAGAGATTACTCTGAAATCTTTATTTCCTTTATATATTATATATCAGTTCAGTTCAGTCGCTCAGTCATGTCCGACTCTTCGAGACCCCATGAATCGCAGCACGCCAGGCCTCCCTGTCCATCACCATCTCCCGGAGTTCACCCAGACTCATGCCCATCGAGTCAGTGATGCCATCCAGTCATCTCATCCTCTGTCGTCCCCTTCTCCTCCTGCCCCCAGTCCCTCCCAGCATCAGAGTCTTTTCCAATGAGTCAACTCTTCGCATGAGGTGGCCAAAGTACTGAAGTTTCAGCTTTAGCTTCATTCCTTCCAAAGAAATCCCAGGGTTGATCTCCTTCAGAATGGACTGGTTGGATCTCCTTGCAGTCCAAGGGACTCTCAAGAGTCTTCTCCAACACCACAGTTCAAAAGCAT
>SJYC01029869.1:0-17005 GCA_006408675.1 Madoqua kirkii | reverse complement strand
GTGAACTCCGAGAGATGGTGATGAACAGGGAGGCCTGGCGTGCTGCGATTCATGGGGTCGCAAAGAGTCGGACACAACTGAGTGACTGAACTGAACTGACTGAACTGAACTGAAGGCTCAGCATGGTGGAATCTTGGTTTTCATGTATTTTAAAATATTAAAATCACTTTTGTAGATTATTTTTATTTTAGCTAGAGCTTTTTGATGGCTTTGGTTAAAGTTTAACTTTATTTCTTATTTCTCTTAAATACAGTTTGTGCTAAATTTTGTTGAATTAGCATATGCTCACAGTGACTGGTATGAAATTTACCAACCCTTATATATGTTTCTGAGTATAACTCAGTCAAACTTTCATTTATTGCAGAATATTTATTATTGCTGTGTCCCATGAAAGTGAATTGAGCAAGGAGTAATGAGCTACTAAAACGCTACACAGACAGTGTGCTCAGTGCTTGCTCCTTTCAGCTTTTTATAATGTAGAGAGAATTCTGAGAGCATTCGCATCCAGAGAGCATTTGTCACCTAGGGAGCATATTGTTAATGTTACATGTGAATGCTAGCACATGTAACTTTATCAAAAATTAATTACAGAGGTTTGAAGAGCCCATGTAGACATTTTCGGTGACTTGCTTGGAATTAAGTACATTAAAAGTGAAGTGAAGTCACTCAGTCGTGCCCAACTCTTTGTCAGTCAAACTTTCATTTATTGCAGAATATTTATTATTGCTGTGTCCCATGAAAGTGAATTGAGCAAGGAGTAATGAGCTACTAAAACGCTACACAGACAGTGTGCTCAGTGCTTGCTCCTTTCAGCTTTTTATAATGTAGAGAGAATTCTGAGAGCATTCGCATCCAGAGAGCATTTGTCACCTAGGGAGCATATTGTTAATGTTACATGTGAATGCTAGCACATGTAACTTTATCAAAAATTAATTACAGAGGTTTGAAGAGCCCATGTAGACATTTTCGGTGACTTGCTTGGAATTAAGTACATTAAAAGTGAAGTGAAGTCACTCAGTCGTGCCCAACTCTTTGCAACCCCATGGACAGTCACCTGCACCAAGCTCCTCTGTCCATGAGATTTTCAAGGCAAGCGTACTGGAGTGGGTTGCCATTTCCTTCCTCCAGGGAATCTTCCCAACTCAGGGATTGAACCCAGGTCTCTCGCATTGTATACAGACACTTTACCGTCTGAGTCACCAGTGAAGTTTCTAGATGACCTAAATTTATCCCTTCCTCCATCTGTTTTACCCTGTACTAACCAAGACCTATCACACATTAACAATATTTAAAATTTGAATTGGAGACTAAACAATATGCCACTAAATAACAAAGAGGTCACTTAAGAAATCAAAGAGAAAATAAAAAATACCTATAAACAAAAGACAATGAAAACACAACCCAAAACCTATGAGATACAGCAAAAGCAGTCCTAAGAAGGAAGTTAATGGCAATACAGTCTTACCTCAAGAAACATGAATAAGTCTCAAACAACCTAGCCTTACACCTAAAGCAATTAGAGAAAGAACAATAACCCCTCCCCACTCAAAAAAATTCCTCAAAGTTAGTAGAAGAAAAGAAATTATATCAGAGCAGAAATAAATGAAGGAAGAATGAAGAAAACAATAGCAAAGAGCAATAAAACTGTAAGTTGCTTCTTTGAGAAGAAAAACAAAACAGATTAACCATTGTGTCAAATCACTTCAGTTGTGTCTGACTCTTTGCTACCCTATGGACTGTAGCCTGTCAGGCTCTTTTGTCCACAGGATTCTCCAGGCAAGAACCCTGGAATGAGTTGCCATGCCCTTCTCCAGGGGATCTTCCCAACCCAGGGATGGAATCCACGTCTCTTACATCTCGTGCATTGGTAGGTGGGTTCTTTACCACTAGTGCCACACTAGCTGGACTCATTCAGAAAAAAAGTGAGAAGGCTCAAATCAATAAAATTAGAAAGGAAGAAAGGAGAAATTACAATTGACACCACAGAAATACAAAGGATCATGAGACTATTACAAGCAACTATATGCCAATAAAATGGACAACCTCAAAGAAATGGACAAATGTTTAGAAAAGTACAACCTTCCAAGTCTGAACCAGGAAGCAATAGAAAATATGAGCAACCATTCATAAGCATTGAAATTGAAACTGTAATAAAAAATCTTCCAACAAACAAAATCTCAGGGCCAGATGGCTTGACAGGTGAATTCTATCAAGCATTTAGATAAGAGTTAACACTATCCTTCTCAAACTCTTCCAAAAATTGCAGAGGGAGGAATATCCTCAAACTCATTCTATGAGGCCACCATCACTCTGATGTCAAAACTAGACATAATATTATACAAAAAAAGAAAATTACAGTCCAGTATTACTTAAGAACATAAATGCAAAAATCCTTGATGGAAAACTAGCAAATAGAATCCAACAATACATTAAAAGGATCATACACTACAATCAAATGAGGTTTACCCCAGGGGTACAAAGTGTATATATGCAAATCAGTCAATGTGATGCACCATATTAACAAATGAAGAATGTTGCAAAAAATTGGGGATGAAAAGAAGGAAAAAACCTGCATAATAGAATTAGAAAAATCAGCCCTTTAAACCAGAATTCTTTCTAAAATGTAAATTTTAAAATTATCTTTAATTGAGAAATAGGATGTTTTAAAGAAAAAAAATTAAAATTTATTATCTTATGAGCAAATTTCAAATAAATCTGTTGCAGCTCATTTAGAAATGAGCTTCAGGCGGTTGATGATTTTTTTAGAGTGTTTGTAAAAATGCCGTAAGACATATTTAAGGAGGAAAAGGAACATGAGGAATTAAACTATCTTTATTTAAATAGAATGCAAATCCTCATTTAACAATGAGTAAAAAGCAAAAAAAAAAAAAAATCAAACCAATCTGAGAGCCTTAGAGAATAAACTTATGGTTGCCAGGAGGAAGGGATAGCTAAGGAGTTTGGGATGTCCATGCACACTGCTGTATTCAAAATGGATAACCTGTCTCTTATACACATCTCTCATTTAGAAATGAGCTTCAGGCGGTTGATGATTTTTTTAGAGTGTTTGTAAAAATGCCGTAAGACATATTTAAGGAGGAAAAGGAACATGAGGAATTAAACTATCTTTATTTAAATGATCACTGAGTTTATTTCATATGTATGCATGTACATCTACACATGTAAGTGTGGGATAAATTTTTACATATTAAAATTATAATGTCTGCCAAGCATGAACTAAATAACACTTTACAGTTGATGATGTTGATAAATAACATTCAGTTATAGCTCAACTATCTGAGCTTAAGTGTCAAGGCCTCATTAGCCATGAGAAGAATCACAGGCTACTCAACAATCAAGTATGCCACATGCATGACATCACAGCTCTATGGGACCACTAGCAGGTTAGTCATCTGTTTGTCAAGGTGTCTTATTTAGGGGAATGCATGAAGTTTTTAGGCAAGATGGCTCTGAAGAAAGAATCAGATGCCAAGTATAGAGTCAAGCTAGAATCTCTTGCTATTAACAGGTCCAGGGCAATGAAAGTGGCATTAACCAAGAGGCTGCTGTTTCCCCAAACTTGCTTGTTAAGGGATGATATTGACTGTGATATACATGCTGATGAGAATTGAACTGATTGAATGCACTCTGTATGATTAAGGAGTTAATGTCCTATGTAAAATTTAAAATTACTGTTGGTAAAGAATATCCATGGAGATGATAAATATATGCACAATTAAATATAATATGTATTATGTAACACCAAGAATACAATGTACATGCTTATGGTGATATTATATTTATATTATATAGTATTAATTCCATGATACTTATGTATGACAACATATAGTATATACAATACAAAATTAAACATACATAGCATTAATAGAAATATTAGTGGGGAAAAACATGGAAACTTAGCATACAGAGGAATATGTCACTCTTTTTCATGTCTTCTATATAGACATAGCACATAAAATGAGTTTCAATGAATACAAATAATTATTTCTTTGTTTTTTTAATATATGTCCTTATATTTAAAAAATATTTATCTGAATTAAATACAGAGTCCGAATATCCACGTATGATGCCCTTCCCTTCATGTAAACACTTGAAGGAGACATGGTCTCTAACTGCCATGTTGACAATAGACAAGTAGGGGCCAGCAGATGCAAGGAGAGAAGCTGGGAGGCTACAGAGAAATCCAGACAGAAGATGGTGGTTGCGACCAGGATGGGAGCAGGGGAAGTGCTGAGAAGTTGAAAGTAGAGCTGATGGACTCTGCTGATGTGAGTGTGAGAGGAGTCCAGAACAACCCCCTGGATTTTGTCTCGAGCCTTGGAAGTGTGGGGATATTTTTATTTAAACTGGGAAGATAGCAAGTTTGGGCTGGGCTGGACAGAAATTAGCAGATCAATTTGACCCATGTGAGGTGCTTATTAGATATCCCAATAGACTCATGTAGAGCTCCTGGCTAGACAGATAGACCGGGGTAGGCAGAGTATAAATGGTACTGAAACTGACCAGCCTCAAGGAAAGCACAAGCCATGAGGTGAAGTGGATTGGATTGCAGGGTATGAGTGGAGCTCCTTCCAGGCCACCTGTCCTCCCAGTCAGGGAGGCCGAGCTAAGTGAACTTCAATATCTCAGTGGCCTCAATGCCTACCTGTGCATGCAGGCCAGATCTCAGCCGCCAACCTGGAGAGAACAGGATTCTGGTCTCTCTGACATGGCATGGGAGCCCAGACAACTCAGACAAATCTCAAAGAAGGAGCTTAGGGTTCTGTATTCAATTCAAGTTTCTGTTATGTGAAGATAAAACAGAAACGGGGTTGAACTCTTCCTGAAACACACTGATCTGCTCATAGTCTGGCAACAACCACTGAGTCACTCACAAATCATTCATTTTTATTAGAATAAGGCCCCTGAACTTGGACCTCCCCAAAAGAAGCCAGGCCCCCACAGGCAATAGTTCCCAAATCTCTGAGTTTGCTCATTTCCCTGTAACTTAGCTCCTTCCACCCCATCCAAAAGGGATATCAGAAAGTCACATTTCCAATTAAATGAGGGAACTGATTAACAGGGTTCTGAATAAAGCAAGAGTTGACTTTGTTTTTCCTGGTCCACCAAAGACAGACAAGAGTCTTTCTCCACCCTCATACCTATGTTGCTGCTTCTTCTGCAGCAGCTTTCTCAGGGTCAGAGTCCATCAGTCACAACATCTTCAAAGGTAGTCTTGCCACAGATTTGCTGCCTTGAGCAGCAGACCCCTCACTGCTCACATCCTCCCCCTTATATTTTATACCCAAGTGTGTGTTCAGTTGGGCTGGCAATATGGCCTCTGCATGTATAGGGGCCACTCATATCAAAAAGAACTAACACTTCAGGGTTGGGACTAGTCTCCATGAAGTCAGAGCAAAACTAGATAGCAGCCACAGTCACATCCCTCTTTCTGCTTTCTGTTTAAATTCCCCACCAACAGCTTATTGTTGGGAATCCCCAAGACGATTCTCAGCTTCAATAGAATGATTCACAGAGCTGAGAAAATCTTTTATATTAATTGCTATGGTTTATTACAGTGGAAGGATACAGAGTAAAATAAGTAACAGGGTCCAGGTTCCCCCCAAAACATACAGGGGCCAGAAAAGACCAGGAGCATGCTTCCAAGTGTTCTCTCCTGGTGGAGTCATACAAACAGTGCTTAGTTTTCCAGTGACGACAACACAAAATACTATCATCCAGAAAAGCTCACCTGAGCCTTGGTGTTCAGAGTTTTATGGAAGTTTTTAAGGTTAACCTTAGTCTCCAGCCCTTGCAGAGGTCAAGTTGACACTGCATGGCCCAAGGTACCCAATATAACTCAAGTTCTTGTTGTAGACTATATGAGGTGGCCCAAGCCCTAGGCAAACAAAAACTGTCTTATCAGACAAGTTATTCCAAGTTCTTATAAGTTACCTCCCAAGAGCCAGGCAAAGTCTTCTTTGGAATGTGCAAGGTTTGGAAGCTCCAGACCTCTTTAGTCTTTACTGCCTAGACCTCATAGAGGGCTTAGAAACTTTCATCTCATTGGTTATTTTCTAGAAAAGAAGAAATTAGCTGTAAAGACTTTGGCTACAAGGGGTCGGACTTTTCTTCCAAACATATTTTAAATGTATCTTTGATGATTTTCTTGTGACTTTCCAACAAAACACATAATTCTTATTAAGCAAAAGTAATTATGGGGCCTTCCTGGTGGACCAGTGGTTAAGAATCCAATGCAGGGCACACGGGTCTAGGAAGATTCCATGTGCCTCGAGGTACTTAAGCCCATGCGCTGCAACTGCTGAACCTGCAACTAGAGAAAGCCTGCATGTAGCAGCAAAGCTGCAGAGCAGCCAAAATATATAATTAATATTTTAAAAAGAATGATAAGTTACTGAATCAAAATCTTCAAAATTTACATGAGGAAACTCAAAAAGTTTACCCCATATTCCACTCTCATAATTACAGAGTTTCCCAGCAATATATGTGATGCAGCCAATCCACATAGTCCTTACCCTCTGGGTCCCCCTAATATCTGGCCCCAGGGTCGACACCTAGGAGAAAGTACAGTGTGAACATCTTTCAGGCTAGTGGGTTGCAGGCAGGGATTCCCTGTCCTTCAGAGAATCATTAATGTCCAACATTTTGAAAAATGAAATGGAAGACAAGATGAAATTCAGACATCACACCTGGTGGAGGCAGATTCTGTATACCTTCTATTTCAGTTATGTTAACTGTAAATATGAGTATCTGTGTGTGTGGCTGTGTAAGTATAGGAGAGTGTGAGGAGGTGTGTGTACATGAGTGGACTGGGTCCTTTCTTGACGTATATTACTCCTATGGCCCTTTGGCTGGTTGGAAACAGCATAGTTAGGTCGTGAAGGATGAGTCAAGGGCCCAGAAGCCTGGCCTTGAGTCCCGGCCCTGCATCTTAGGGATTTCATGACTCTGGGTAATTTTCTTGATCTCACTGAGTTTCAATTTCTTAAAAAAAAAAAAAAGTAACTACCTCAAGGTTATCATAAGGACTGAATAAAAAAACTAAATGTAAAGCATCTAGTACCATGCCTGGCTCAGTAAGTACTCTTTATTTTATTTTCATCATTCTTACTACTGTTGCTATTATTATAGATCATCGTGGTCAAACATGAGAAACAATGTTTGAGAAATAGTAACCTAGAGGATAGGATTGACAAAGCCAAAGTCAGTGCCTTCCATCAAGCCAGCCTGATTTTTTAACACCTGAAGAAGGGATGGTGGTTTTGCACGGCCCAAGCCTGAGGGATAGATGTTCACTTTAGGTTTAAGTTCCCCTGTGGGCAGTGAGTGGACAGACTTACTTCCTAAAGCAATGGCTAGACACTTGCCCAGGCTGGAACATTCCGCTTTTTTTAACATATGCTCCTCTCACAACCTCTTAACTCAAAACCTGTCTTTGCTAATCAAGTTTAACATCATCAGTAACAAGACATACTGATATCAGGTATTCCCTAATACAATGCTTTGGGAAGGATACAACATCCTTTCTGTGACACTTGACCAGAATGCAAATCCTCATTTAACAATGAGTAAAAAGCAAAAAAAAAAAAAAATCAAACCAATCTGAGAGCCTTAGAGAATAAACTTATGGTTGCCAGGAGGAAGGGATAGCTAAGGAGTTTGGGATGTCCATGCACACTGCTGTATTCAAAATGGATAACAAAGACTTACTGTATAGCACATAGATGTCTGCTCAGTGTTATGTGACAGCCTGGATGGGAGAACGATTTGAGGGAGAATGGATACACATATATATATATGGCTGAGTCCATTCGCTGTTCACCAGAAACAATTACAATGTTGTTAACTGGCTATACAAAAATTGTTTTAAAAAATCACGGTATCTTTGATTGGACACAACACCAAAAAATGCAATACGAGATACTGTTTGGACATTAGTGAAGAAGCTTGTGAAATGTAAGTAAAGCCTGTAGTTAACTCCCTGCTTTTGATAACTACTATGGTTAGCATTAGGAGAACCTGACTGAAAGGGATTCTCTTTTTACTATTTTTGTAACTTCTCTGTAAGTTTAAAACTTTTTCTAAATAAATAGCAGATGTGTCTATACTGACACACACGTATATGTATGTATGCATATAAACATATATGCATATATGTATATATACACACACATATATGATCCACGTTGAGTGAGTTGGCTGCCAGCAAGCCATAGGGTTTTACCCTGTCGAGTTTTTCTGATTAGCCTGCTCTTTGAGAAAGCATGATTCTTCCACTGCAAGTTCCCTGTTGACTGTTTGCATTATTACAGAAAAGTAAGCATCTATTTTTTTTTTTAAGTTTCCTATTAAACACTCCAGGGAGGACCCATGTGGCACTGGTTAGGGAAGACTTATTATGCTAAGTCCCTAGGCCCCACCAACATTCCCTGTCCCCAGAAGGCCAGGCCACATGTGCTGTGGGACCTGAGCCACACATGAAAACCAGATCCTCCAACCCTCATTTCCCATCCCAACACCTGGGAAGATACTTTTCAGTTGTACTGTTTGTTCAAAACCTGAGTCTGTATAATTTTAATTCACAGAGATAAAACTTTCCATGGAGCAGAAACAATCCCTGAAGGAGTCCTGAAAGTGATGAATTTCTTGGTACCAAATTAAAAATCACCTTTATTTCTCAGCTCAAAAGAATAATTAGTCCCAGAGGATAGAACTCATTTAGTTGATCACATTAGGATAGATATAGACAACACTATTTCTATTAATGGATGTACACTTAAGTATCAGGCTGATGATATTGATACTAATAACATCATTAATAAGAATTTATTATTGCATGATTATGAACAATGCATACCATTGACAACTCTAAATTCTACCTTAATGCCAATAAACTGTAAGCATCCTCCATAGAAACCTGGCAGGAGCTGAGAGTTCTGTCTTCATCACTTTGCCAGTTTGGATGTGGGGCAAGTTTTGCAAACCAGAGATAATCTCAGCAAAGCCTTTGGCAACCACTGTCTGCACAAAATATCTTAAAACAGATTATTAAAGGGAACACATCGTACTTTGATGTATGCATGCAGGATAGGAAAGCTTGCTAGGAAGAGATCAGTTTCCAAGCTAGCTAAGAGCAGAAGCTTGATGGGGACTTGACAAGATGAACTTGTGAAAAATGTTCACCCAGCAAGGACTTTGTACAAGAAATTTTGTTCTAACATCAAATTTAATATATAGGCTGGTCTCAAAGGCTGCATGTATTTATTTAGCAATTACTATCTATTTGATTGTGTAGCAGGATATTAAAATAGCATTCTTTCTGCTTCAGTTTAAACTGAGTCACCGGGAGTTCCCTGGCGGTCCATGGTTAGGACTCAGTGCTTTCACTGCTGTAGTCCATGTCCAGGTTCAGTTCTTGGTCAGGTAACCGAGATCACAAACACAGTGTGGCCAAAACAAAGAAATAAACTGAGTCACCAATCTGAGGGATGTCAGATACCACACTGTAAGACAGATCTCGATGCAGAATTTAGGAAAGAAGCAATTGGGGAACCATTCCCTGACTCTTTTCTCTTTTCATCAACGTAGATAGATGGGGGTGGTGATGGAGATCAACAGGACGATGAGATTACCTTTGTCAAGCCCTGTTGATGGTGAGAAATGGGGTGGGATCCCTTAATTAGTCTTGAGTCTAATAATGCAAAAAGGTATTGTTTCTGAACTGAGACTAGGTTTGAAAATTCAAATGATGGTAAATCTGTAAAGTAGCAATTTTCTATTGCTGCTATAACAAATTAAATGCAAATCTATTGGCTTCAGTTCAGTTTAGTCACTCAGTTGTGTCTGACTCTTTGTGACCCCATGAATGGCAGCACGCCAGGCCTCCCTGTCCATCACCAACTCCCAGAGTTTACCCAAACTCATGTCCATTGAGTCAGTGATGCCATCCAGTCATCTCATCCTCTGTTGTCCCCTTCTCCTCCTGCCCCCAATCCCTCCCAGCATCAGACTCTTTTCCAGTGAGTCAGTTCTTCGCATCAGGTGGCTAAAGTACTGGAGTTTCAGCTTCAGCATCAGTCCTTCCATTGAACACCCAGTACTGATCTCCTTTAGGATGGACTGGTTGGATCTCCTTGCAGTTCAAGGGACTCTCAAGAGTCTTCTCCAACACCACAGTTCAAAATCATCAATTCTTCAGCACTCAGCTTTCTTCACAGTCCAACTCTCACATCCATACATGACCACTGGAAAAATCATAGCCTTGACTAGACGGACCTTTGTTGGAAAAGTAATATCTCTGCTTTTGAATACGCTATCTAGGTTGGTCATAACTTTCCTTCCAAGGAGTAAGCATCTTTTAATTTCATGGCTGCAGTCACCATCTGCAGTGATTTTGGAGCCCAAAAAAATAGTCTGACACTGTTTCCACTGTTTCCCCATCTATTTCCCATGAAGTGATGAGACCGGATGCCATGATCTTCGTTTTCTGAATGTTGAGTTTTAAGCCAACTTTTTCACTCTCTTCTTTCACTTTCATCAAGAAGCTTTTTAGCTCATCTTCACTTTCTGCCATAAGGGTAGTGTCATCTGCATATCTGAGGTTATTGATATTTCTCCCGGCAATCTTGAATCCAGCTTTTGCTTCTTTCCAGCCCAGTGTTTCTCGTGATGTACTCTGCATACAAGTTAAATAGACAGGGTGACAATATAGAGCCTTGACGTACTCCTTTTCCTATTTGGAACCAGTCTGTTGTTCCATGTCCAGTTCTAACTGTTGCTTCCTGACCTGCATATAGGTTTCTCAAGAGGCAGGTCAGGTGATCTGGTATTCCCATCTCTTTCAGAATTTTCCACAGTTTATTGTGATCCACACTCTATTGGCTTAACACAATACAATTTTTTGGTCTTACTGTTCTGAAAATCAGAAGTCTGGCACAGGTCTTGCTAGGCTAAAGTCAAAATGTTGGCAGGACTGTGTTCCTTTTGGAGGCTCTAGGGGCAGTATGTTTCCTTGATTTTCTAGCTTCTAGAAGTTGTCTGCATTCCTTTGCTTATGGCCCCTTCCTCTATCGTCAAAGGATCATTGTTTTAAAATTTGTGTGTGTGTGTGATTTTATTTATCATTGTGCAGGTTCTTCGTGCTGTGTGGGCTTTTCTCTAGCTGTGGCAAGCAGGGGCTGCTCTCCAGGGGCGGGGCCGTGGGCTTCTCACCGCGGTGGCTCCTCTCTCGCGGAGCACGGGCTCTGGTGTCCGCAGACCTCACTACTGTGGCTCCTGGGCTTGAGAGCCCCGGCCCAGTGCCTGTGATGCATGGGCTCAGCTGCTCTGACACGTGCGGTCTTCCCAGACCAGGGGTGGAACTCACGTCCCTTGCTTTGGCAGGGGGGTGATCCTTTGCCACTGAGACGCCAGGAAAGCCCTCAGGCGTATTTTAGACTAGTTTTCCACGCTCCTATCCAGTGAGAGAGGCCTGGGAGCCAGGAGTCCTCAGCCACAGAGCTCACTCTCCCATCAAAAGCTCTAGGGCCTCTAGCGAGCGCCTGCCCTTCCCTCAGTCATGTCTGATTCTGCCGGTCAGGCTTCTCTGTCCATGGGATTTCCCAGGCAAGATCACTGGAGTGGATTGCCATTTCCTTCTCCAGGATCATTGTGGAGCTAAGTCCTTTCCATGTCTCTTTACTCTGAGCTGCTCTTCTGCTTCCATCTTCCACATTTAAGGGACCTTGTGATTGTATTTGGCCCACCTAGATAATCTAGGATAATCTCTCTATTGCAAAGTCCATTGGTTAGCAAACTTATTCTATATACTCCATGTGCAACCTTAATTCTCCTTTACTATGTTACATAATATATTCACATGTTTTGTGGATTAGAATGTGGGTTTGCAGGGAAATCATTGTTATGCCCATCACAGATGCCTAAGAGTGAGTGTAAGAGGCCTGAATATGCATGTGTGCATGCTAAGTTGCTTCACTTGTGTCTGACTTTTTGTGACCCTATGGACTGTAGCCCTCCAGGCTCCTCTGTCTGTGGGATTCCCCAGGCAAGGTTCTGGAGTGGGTTGCCATGCCCTCCTCCAGGGGCTCTTCAACACAGGAATTGAACCCACATCTCTTATGTCTTCTGCATTGGCAAGTGGATTATTTATCACTAGGACCACCTGGAAAGCCCAAAAGTGGCCTGGCCCTCTCCAAATTTTCTCCTGTAAATAGGAACTGACTATCCTTCTGAACACATTTTTAACAGACTGTAGTAGACAGGAAAATTGTGTTTAACCTTTCTACAAATGGTGATTGATTATGATGGAAGAAATTTTTACACACTGAGGTTTGAGGAGGTCGTCCTACTTACCACATTATGATGGCTGTTTTAAAGCTTTTGGCTTGTCACTTGATAAATAGTTGACTGCTTTCCGTGTCAATAAACTTAGCACTACATCATCATTTGTAGGGCTTCCCTGGTGGCTCAGGTGGTAAAGAATCTGCCTGCAATGTGGGAGACCCAGTTCGATCCCTGGGTCGGGAAGATCCCCTGGAGAAGGGAATGGCAACCCATTCCAATATTCTTGCCTGGGGAATTCCATGGAGAGTGGAGTCTGGCAGGGTACAGTCCATAGGGTTGCAGCAACAAACACAACATTTGCAATGACTGAGAAGTATCCCATTATTCATTTAACAATGATTGTTTCAAAAAGCCCTCAGTGAATGAATCGCTTTTAGATTTTTTTAACGTTTTTCATATAGAAACAATACTTTCATGAACCTCCTTTACACATCTTTGCAACATTTGAGTAATTATTTCCTCAGAATAAATTCCTAAAAGCATTATTGCTGGGTAGGAGGGAATTTTTTTTTTTTTAAGGGTTTTACATATTTGCCTAAGAGTGAGTGTAAGAGGCCTGAATATGCATGTGTGCATGCTAAGTTGCTTCACTTGTGTCTGACTTTTTGTGACCCTATGGACTGTAGCCCTCCAGGCTCCTCTGTCTGTGGGATTCCCCAGGCAAGGTTCTGGAGTGGGTTGCCATGCCCTCCTCCAGGGGCTCTTCAACACAGGAATTGAACCCACATCTCTTATGTCTTCTGCATTGGCAAGTGGATTATTTATCACTAGGACCACCTGGAAAGCCCCAAAGTGGCCTGGCCCTCTCCAAATTTTCTCCTGTAAATAGGAACTGACTATCCTTCTGAACACATTTTTAACAGACTGTAGTAGACAGGAAAATTGTGTTTAACCTTTCTACAAATGGTGATTGATTATGATGGAAGAAATTTTTACACACTGAGGTTTGAGGAGGTCGTCCTACTTACCACATTATGATGGCTGTTTTAAAGCTTTTGGCTTGTCACTTGATAAATAGTTGACTGCTTTCCGTGTCAATAAACTTAGCACTACATCATCATTTGTAGGGCTTCCCTGGTGGCTCAGGTGGTAAAGAATCTGCCTGCAATGTGGGAGACCCAGATTCGATCCCTGGGTCGGGAAGATCCCCTGGAGAAGGGAATGGCAACCCATTCCAATATTCTTGCCTGGGGAATTCCATGGAGAGTGGAGTCTGGCAGGGTACAGTCCATAGGGTTGCAGCAACAAACACAACATTTGCAATGACTGAGAAGTATCCCATTATTCATTTAACAATGATTGTTTCAAAAAGCCCTCAGTGAATGAATCGCTTTTAGATTTTTTTAACGTTTTTCATATAGAAACAATACTTTCATGAACCTCCTTTACACATCTTTGCAACATTTGAGTAATTATTTCCTCAGAATAAATTCCTAAAAGCATTATTGCTGGGTAGGAGGGAATTTTTTTTTTTTTAAGGGTTTTACATATATATTACCAAACTTTCCTCCAGGAAAGTTATGTCAGTTATTTTATTTAAAACTTTACAAATCCCATACTCTTAAAATGATTGTCATCGTTATTTATTTTTTTGTGATTTCTTGTCCATCTTATTTCTTATGAATTGATAGCTTTTTATGAATTTTTAAAATTAATCTATAAGATAACATATGTTAAGAATACTACTCTTTTGTCATGAATTGTACTCATGTTTATGTTTTGTCTTCTATTTTGGCTATGCTGGGTTTTGAACACAGATTTTTTTAATGTAGTCAAATACATGTTTTTCACTTTGGTTTCCATAATGTTTAGTTAATACTATGTTTAGAAAGACCTTTTGCACTTAGAGCAGATGAAATAATTCATCTGTATTTTAAACTAATACTTTTACAATCCTCCTCCTTTTTTGGATGTAAAGCCTTAGTTGAGGATTCTAGAAAGTTGATCTTGGTGGTAGAGTTTTTATTGCATTCAGTCCTAGAAACAACCAGAGAAAGTAGATGGCAAAATCTCATCAACAGTATTTATAACAATATCAAGTGACAAACTATGAGGGCTTCCCAGGTGGTGCAGTGGTAAAGAACTAGTCTGCCACTTTTCAGGAAACTAAGAGATGAAGGTTCCATTCCTGGGTTGGGAAGATCCCCTGGAGAAGGGCATGACAACCCACTCCAGTATTCTTGCCTGGAGAATCCCATGGACAGAGGAGCCTGGCAGTCTATGGTCCATAGCATTACACAGAATTGGACAGCACTGAAGCAACTTAGCACACATGCCTGCACATATCCGTATAAATCCAAAGTACCAATAGGGTGAGGACAAAATAGAGGGTTACAACATCAGCACACTATCGGAGTCTGTGTGGGGGAAGCAAAGCAGAACAAGAAGATATCTGACAACCTGAAACAAGAGAACAACAAAATTGTCAATAGATATTTATTGGAAACTTTAGCAAGCCAATTTGAGAACAGCAGATGAAATTAGAAGGGATTTTACCCAATCCAATAGTGACTGTGCTCTGAAAAAACAAGGATAGACCAGGAAATGTCAGAGAGTGAGTAACCACTTTTTAGCAGCAAGAGAAGAGATAGCTCCATGAAGTTAGAAAGCTATCCTGAACCATGGCTCCTAATGTGTGGGGAAACAAATTTCACAGGGAAGTGAACAGCAGAAAAAAAAAATCAAGATCAAATTGTTACTGAACTAAACAGGGTCCTCTCACTTGTTCATAATATAGCCAATTGATTGATACCAGGTTGTGGTGAAGTAAAGTACAATATTTATTGCAAGGCCAGACAAGGAATATGGACTGCTAATGCTCAAAAGACCTGAACTCATCAATGGCTTTCAGGGAAAGGTGTTTAAAGACAGGGTAAGGGAGAGAGTTGCAGAGTGCATGATCACTTCATAGACATTTTTTGATTGGTTGGTGAGGTAATCAGGAATGAGCATCATTAGCCTCATGGTTCAAATTGGTCTGGAGCCTATGTGCTTGTGGTAGCACGCAGTTAACTTCCTCCACCAGATGGGGGTTTCAGTATCTGCAAAGTACCTTAAGGACATGGCTTATAATATCATCTTTGGCCCCAGAGAAAAAGAACTAAAGATGTTCAGTTTAATGGCCAAACAATTATTATTTTGTCTTGCTTGACTGTTTTCCTTTGTTTCTGCATTTTCTCACTTTCTCTATTAAATCTGTTCTTTGGAACTCAGGGAAGGCTTAGGAGGCTAAAGTTTTTCTACAAAGATGAGGCACAGCACAAGAAGGGGCTGGAGTTGTCTGTCCCAGAAAGGCCCCACAGAGTTCTCCTTGGATTATTTTTGTTGCTCAGTTGCTGTCATATCCAACTCTTTGTGACCCCAAGTACTGCAGCAGGCCAGGCTTCTCTGACCTTCACTGTCTCCTGAAGTTTGCTCAGATTCACATCTATTCAGTCGGTAATGCCATCCAACCATCTCATTCTCTGCTCTCCTATTCTCCATTTGTTTTCGATCTTTCCTAGCATCAAGGTCTTTTCCAGTGAGTCAATTCTTCACATCAGATGACCAAAGTACTTGAGCTTCAGTTACAGCATCACTCATTCCAATGACTATTCAGCATTGATTTCCTTCAGGATTAACTGGTTTGATCTCTTTGCAGTCCAGCAGACTCTCAGGAGTCTTCTCCAGCACAATTCAAAAGAACCAAATTTTCAGCACTGTCTTTGGAACCTAAGGAAATAAATTCTATCACTGGTTCCAATGTTTCTCCTTCTATTTGCTATGAAGTGATGGGACTGGATGCCATGATCTTAGTTTTTTGAATGTTGAGTTTTAAGCAAGCTTTTTCACTCTTTTCTTTCACTCTTATGAAGAGGCTCTTTAGTTCCTCTTTACTTTTTGCCATTACAGTGGTATCTTCTGCATATCAAAGGTTGTTGATATTTCTCCCAGCAGTCTTGATTCCAGCTTAATGATTCCTTCAACCCAACATTTAGCATGATGTATTCTACCTATAAGTTAAATAAACAGGGTGACATTATACAGCTTTGTCATACAACTTTCCCAATTATGAACCAGTCAGTTGTTTCATGTTTAAGATTCTAACTGTTGCTTCTGGACCTGTATACAAGTTTCTCAGGAGGCAGGTAAAGTGGCCTGGTATTCCCATCTCTTTAATAATTTTCCACAGTTTGTTGTGATCCACATAGTAAAAGGCTTTAGCATAGTCAATGAGGCAGAAATAGATGTTTTTCTGAAATTCTCTTGCTTTTTCCATGATCCAACAAATGTTGGCAATTTGATTGATGGTTCCTCTGCCTTTTTTAAACATATCTTGTACATCTGGAAGTTTTCGGTTCATACAATGCTATTATAAGAGAAAAGAGAGAATAAGAGTGAAATAAAATCTCTACAAACAATGGAAATAAGCTAGAAAGACATGCCAATGACACAAATCACCCATGTGTTCAAAGATAACTAGAAAACATTTAGAAAATAACATAAGGTGTGAAAAAACAGCAGAAATCAAAAATAGAAAAACATTGGAGTTTTTGTTTAGGAAAGAATTAGAATAACAGAAAAACTGATATCACAATTGAAAACTAAACTAGAAGGAATATAAAAAAAAAGACCTTATCAAAAAATGTCTTAATACAAATCG
>SJYC01029868.1:0-25563 GCA_006408675.1 Madoqua kirkii | reverse complement strand
GAAATATAAACTAGTAAAATTATTAAATCTGAGAGAAAAAGAAATCAGGTGAGAGTGTTCACAAAAAGAATAAGTGACTTGACAAGGAATAAATTAGGTTATCATCAAACTTTTGGCAGCACTCATACCTCATGCGAAGAGTTGACTCATTGGAAAAGACCCTGATGTTGGGAGGGACTGGAGGCAGGAGGAGAAGGAGACAACAGAGGATGAGATGCCTGGATGACATCACCGACTCTATGGACATGAGTTTGAGTGAACTCTGGGAGTTGGTAATGGACAGGGAGGCCTGGTGTGCTGTGATTCATGGGGTCGAAGAGTCAGACACGACTGAGCGACTGAACTGAACTGATACCAAAAGAAATGGACATTAAAATACTCAAGGAAATTAATGATTTTATAATTAATGATTAATGATTTTATCACCAACAAAATTGATGTGCATTGTTGACCAAAGGGTATAGACAAAAGGTTATTATCATGCAAGAGCTCAAAGAAAATTGTTCCTTTTGTATGTATCTGCTTTAGACAAAGAAAATGACAGGAGAAAACTGACATAAAGAATATAAGTGGACATTAAATATAGAGTTATTTGTAGAACTAATACTAAATAAAGGTTGAAAGACTGGGAAAATAGTGTGTAGTGTCTATATGGTTCAATTATGCAAATATAGTACAAACGTATTTTAAATGGAGAGAGAATGAACAGAAAAAATGTTAATCTGTTTTCAGTAATTATAAAATCGATGGCAGTATTAGTATTACCTTTGTTGAAACTGTTGCATATGTGATATAGGGAAAAACAAACATAATACTAAATCATGCTAATTCCATTATTTCCTCTTTTCTTGAGATCCAGGATTCTCAGGGCTTAAGAAATGAGGTAAAGATGTATTATAGAACAGATTCACTTTTAAAAATCTTTGAAGCTGCATTTAATTTGTAAGTATGAATGTATGAAGTGTCTAATGTTTCCATTCTGTCCACTGAAAAGGCTTATAAATAATAACCAACCAAGTAGCATTGAGTATTCCTCACCCTCCAGAACAGATCATGGTTTTGAAATACCATTTCCTTGTTAAAGAAACCAAACAGACTTGGACAAATGGTTGATTCCAGATCCAGAACAAGAAATACACAAAAGACAAGCCTAGAATATCTTGTAATGCTAGAAAGCCAAGAATCTAGAAGAATTACAAGGGTCATGGCTAAAGTACTTGAAGGTCAACTTGAAAGGGCTACCACCAGTCAAAGATGGGACAATTATTTTTTAAGATGGGACAATCTGAACTTCAATAATGACAATAACTGCAAAGGGTTAAAATGTATCCTATATGCTTAAAAATAACAATTTCATAATGATACCAAAAAATTATTTGGTTACACTTGGAGAATTATATAGCATAGAATATTATCTTGAAAAGTAGTGAATTAAAGAGAAAAATTTATTTCTCTTGTATGATTTATACCAATATGTATAGAAGTGGAAATGCTTCTTTATAAAAAGTATTCCAACAATAAAAAAAGAAATGATTGTTTTAGTATATCACATTTGTAACTCCCAATGAAGTAATGGACTTAATGGATTCGGGCAGTGGGCATCAACAGCTGCTAATATCACAAAAGACAAACTAGACATGAGGTTCCTCTTGATGTAAGAATATACCACCATCTCCTGCCAAAGGGAACAAACCTGGATCTGACCAAGCCTCTCAACCAGTTAACCCAAAGCTCTGAGGACAGAGAAGCAGGTTAAACAGCACCACAAGTTTGCAAACAGTGATGTGCAGACTAGGAGAAACTACAAGTCAAACACCCAGCATCTTTAACAGATTGTGAATTGTAAAATGAAGGAAGGATGAGACAAAATCATAATGTCCGGGGATGTTCTTTGAGTGATAAAGCTATAAAGAAATGCAGATAAAACTGTTATGAAATCAGCTGGAGTTTGCTTTGCTGGTTGAGACCAGTGTGACTGAGGTGGGCACAGGAAGGGGCCATTGGATGACTGATTTTTTGCCCAGATGGTGGTTATAGGGCGGCAGTTCATAAAATGTGTTATGTCATTTGTTGGTTTCCTGTATTTGTGCTTCACTTAACAATAAAAGTAGTTGCAAAAATTTAGTCTATCTGGATTTATTTTGCTTTGGCATTGAGTACTAATCTAATTTTATTTATTTTTTCCAAATGGCTAGTAGCTTTGTAGAACTTAATAAGAGCCACAGACCCAAGTGACAACTCATATAATACATTCAAAAGACGGTTACTTTTTCTTAATTGTTAATGAAGTTGGACATAGAGAAAAGGCCTTCATGATGTAGGTTTAAAACTCAGGTAGAATGGACACATGCCCAAGGGAAATAAGTACTTATCACTACCAAAAGTCATGCGCTAAAATGCTCTCGCAACTTTAGTCTCAAAAGCCAAAAGCTGGAAACCACC
This sequence comes from Madoqua kirkii, assembly GCA_006408675.1. Classification (NCBI taxonomy): domain Eukaryota; kingdom Metazoa; phylum Chordata; class Mammalia; order Artiodactyla; family Bovidae; genus Madoqua; species Madoqua kirkii. The sequence goes on along the minus strand of SJYC01029868.1, from coordinate 23,121 downwards.
CAAATGTTCATCAACAGTGGGATGAGTAAATAATTGTGGCATGTCATGAGCGTCAAAATGATACCAACTTACTACACCAACAACATAAACAGATGCAGGATTCCCCAATGGCCCAACAGTGAAGAATTCACCTGCCAATGCAAGAGACATAGGTTCCATCCTTAGTCCAGAAAGATCTCACATGTAGAAGAGCAACTAAGCTGGTGAACCGCAATTACTGAGTTAGAGCCCTGAAGCCAGACTCAACCTGGGGGCCACAGAGCCGGTGCCCCACAACAAGAAAGGCCCCCCTTAATGAGAGGCCCACACACTGCAACTAAGAGTAGCTCCACTTGCAGCAACCAGAGAAGACTCAGCACAGCAACAAAGACCCAGTGCAGGCAAAAATAAATAAATAAGTAAAATTTATTTAAACAAATACGAATAGGTCCTACAAACAGAGCTGAGAGAATGGCGATGCTGTCTAAATGAAGTTCAAGAACCGGTCATAATAACTGTATTTAGTGCATTAAATTTAAAATACACTTGAAATTTAAATTTAAAAAGTAAGTAGCAAGGGAAAAATAGGTAGAAAAGTCAGGAGGAAGTAGGACATCTAGGTAAAGCATTAAGCATAGGAAATATTCGATGCCAGTTTAGTAGTTCTCAGCTAAGTATAAAGAAGCCCAAGGCTCGCAGATGAAGCTCTGGGCAGGGCAGGAGTGGCCAGTCCATCATTCTCCCTATACTGAGGCCAGTGAGAGTGACAATACTGAGCACAGAGTGCACAGCTGGAAAGGGACCTCAGCAATCTTCTTGCCCAGAGTCTCCAAACTCAGTGCTGGGGGCCCAAAAGCTGCAAACATTCTTCAGCAGAGGTAGGAAGGGTGAGGAAGAAGGGGGCAGGGAAGACCCACAAGAATCCTGGGTGCCACTGAGAAAGGCCCACAGGGCACACAGTGGGGAAAACAGCCCCTTTGCTGTCTGAGGTCTGGTGGTAAATAGCACCAAACAAGAAATCAAAGAAGCAGCCCAGCCAAGGAGTGTACAGCTGCGAGAACTGCCTCAGTTCTAGGTTGTGTGGCTGGAGCCCCAAGATGAGTAAGCAGGTTGGTCCACTCTCCCACTTTGATGGAGTCTCTCCTCCCTCACCCTCTTCTTCTCATAGAACCAAGAGTAACCCAGAGACTCCAACACTAACAAAAACTCACAATGATATGTAAGCTGCCCCTAACTTGTTAGTCACTGCGGGTCATCTCTCACATGATGTTCTGGTGCTGGGAGCAAGGATTACATTCAGAAAGGCCAGGAGCCAGGCTCCACTGTCTCCGCCATTTCTAGCTGTGTGGTGTGGCCTTGGAGGTTGACTTGGCATCTCTAGCCTTGTTTTGATCATCTGTAAAACTGAAGCAATAGCACTGTACTGTTAGATGAATTATAATATGCAAAGAACAGAACTGGCTCAAGAAGAGGGCCCAACCTCTGTGATCACTCGCACTGGAGCCAAAACCTTGGGCTTCCAATTCGCTTGCTTCTTGCACAACTGTGAGCCAGCTCTGCCGCTCCCTCACCCAGGACAGGCTCCATTCTCAGTTTTCCTCTTCTCCACTGCCCAGCACCACTCTGTGCGGAAACTTCTCCCTCAGAAACTCCTGCATACAGAAGGAAAAGGAGCTTAATTATGAGGATGATTGGAGCAGCAAGAGGTATGATTTACTGAAAGTTTATGTCTCTGCCAAATTCATGTGTTGAAGCCTTGACCCACAATGTGATGTTGTTGTTCAGAGCTGGAGCCTTCAGAAGGTAGTAGGTTTAGATGAGATCATGAGGGAGGAGTCCCTGGATGGGAATAGTACCTGTAGAAAAAGAGGAAGAAAACAGATCCCTCTCTTCCTTCACTGTGTGAGGACATGTCAGGTAGGTGGCTGTCTGCAAGTCAAGGAGGACCTGAAGGTCCAGAGGACCCAAATCTCAGGAGAGTGAGAACAGACCTCAGAACTTCCACTTCAGACCCAGCTTCTGCCACATGCCTCAGTCTTCAGCAATGCAGACCACAGAAGACTATCTCCACATCCTGATTCGGAATTCAGTCCAACATTTCTCACATGCTTTTTCCCAGCCCCTCTCTAGGGGCTGGAGCTTCGACAACAAACATGAGGTTTGTTGACCTGAAATAAATAGACTGCCATTTTTTATTTCTCCAGCAAAGATGGGTCTATTTGAGTTCAGCAAAGAATTACAATTCAGGGTCTGCAACCATGGCAAGCTACATGCAAGTCTCTTGCACAACAAAGGAAGGAGAACACTTTTATAGAGTGAAAAAGGAAGCTGGAAGGGTCTCACAATGATATGTAAGCTGCCCCTAACTTGTTAGTCACTGCGGGTCATCTCTCACATGATGTTCTGGTGCTGGGAGCAAGGATTACATTCAGAAAGGCCAGGAGCCAGGCTCCACTGTCTCCGCCATTTCTAGCTGTGTGGTGTGGCCTTGGAGGTTGACTTGGCATCTCTAAGCCTTGTTTTGATCATCTGTAAAACTGAAGCAATAGCACTGTACTGTTAGATGAATTATAATATGCAAAGAACAGAACTGGCTCAAGAAGAGGGCCCAACCTCTGTGATCACTCGCACTGGAGCCAAAACCTTGGGCTTCCAATTCGCTTGCTTCTTGCACAACTGTGAGCCAGCTCTGCCGCTCCCTCACCCAGGACAGGCTCCATTCTCAGTTTTCCTCTTCTCCACTGCCCAGCACCACTCTGTGCGGAAACTTCTCCCTCAGAAACTCCTGCATACAGAAGGAAAAGGAGCTTAATTATGAGGATGATTGGAGCAGCAAGAGGTATGATTTACTGAAAGTTTATGTCTCTGCCAAATTCATGTGTTGAAGCCTTGACCCACAATGTGATGTTGTTGTTCAGAGCTGGAGCCTTCAGAAGGTAGTAGGTTTAGATGAGATCATGAGGGAGGAGTCCCTGGATGGGAATAGTACCTGTAGAAAAAGAGGAAGAAAACAGATCCCTCTCTTCCTTCACTGTGTGAGGACATGTCAGGTAGGTGGCTGTCTGCAAGTCAAGGAGGACCTGAAGGTCCAGAGGACCCAAATCTCAGGAGAGTGAGAACAGACCTCAGAACTTCCACTTCAGACCCAGCTTCTGCCACATGCCTCAGTCTTCAGCAATGCAGACCACAGAAGACTATCTCCACATCCTGATTCGGAATTCAGTCCAACATTTCTCACATGCTTTTTCCCAGCCCCTCTCTAGGGGCTGGAGCTTCGACAACAAACATGAGGTTTGTTGACCTGAAATAAATAGACTGCCATTTTTTATTTCTCCAGCAAAGATGGGTCTATTTGAGTTCAGCAAAGAATTACAATTCAGGGTCTGCAACCATGGCAAGCTACATGCAAGTCTCTTGCACAACAAAGGAAGGAGAACACTTTTATAGAGTGAAAAAGGAAGCTGGAAGGGTTATCATAAGCCAAGAGTTCCAGGGTTGTTGGCTGAGTCTTCACCAGAAAAACCATCTCTTTTAGTCCCTGGTGGCTCAGAGGTTAAAGCATCTGCCTACAATGCGGGAGACCCGGGTTTAATCCCTGGGTCAGGAAGATCCCCTGGAGAAAGAAATGGCAATCCACTCCAGTATTCTTGCCTGGAGAATCCCATGGACAGAGAAGCCTAGTAGGTTACAGTCCATGGGGTTGCAAAGAGTTGGCCTTCACCTCACCTCACCTCACCTCATCCCACCTGGGCTCTGCTGTCACTGCAAGGTATGAGGGCTCCCCCTTCTGGTCTCCCAATGCTATTTAAATGAGGTTTCTGTTGATTGATTTTTTTTTTTGTATTTCCCCCTTTGAAGCAAGAACTTTCTTTGAAAGCAGAACTGGTCAAGAATTAGGATTTTTGGTTTCAGCAACTTTTCATCTTAACATCAAGAGGAGCTCTGCTGGGTGTAGTGTCTCAAACTGGAGGAAAATGGCACATTTGGGAGACCTATTAAGGTCACATTCAACTAACAAGGAGGGGTAGGAGAGAGAAGTCTCAAGAAGGTTTTGCCTAAAGCCCATTATCTGTTATCAAGATCACAGATATTGAAGATCATATGAAGTGTTATGTATCATCAGAGGTTGGGCAACAAACTTTCAATAGGCCTGGTCCAGATATTTTAGAAAAGTAGTCTCATCAGATGTCATCTACTTCAGTTTGAGGAAATCTATACTTTTAGGTCCACCAGACAATGTGTAGATTCAGTCAGAGTTTGGCACTTTTTAAAGGTATATCACATGAATCCAAGAGTCTATTCCTTGGAGTTTGGCAGCACAAGGGTTGGTTAGTAGTACCTGATTGGAGTCTTTCCAGTGAGGTTAAGTAGAGTTCTTCTGGAGGGGACTTTTGAAATATGAAATATCTAGGTTGCAAAGTATAATATGATACTTAAGGCTTTCATTTCCAAAGAACTCATTGTGAAAAAACTTCTCTATCAGAGAATGGGTTTCCCAGGTTGCTCAGATGGTAAAGAATCTGCCTGCAATGCAAGAGACCCAGATTTGATTCCTGGGTCAGGAAGATGCCCTGGAGAGAGGTTGGCTACCCACTCAGTATTCTTGCCTGGAGAATTCCATGGACAGAAGTTACAGTCCATGTGGTCACAATGAGTCAAACACGACTGAGTGACTAACAATTTCATGTCACCAGAAAAATGGTTGTTTTTTAATAGAAGCAATTAGGTATTTACAGTATTGAAGTATCTCTCCTTTCATCATCTGTCAGGCAAAAGAAGCATGATCCAATTGCATTGAGCATCCTATGACTATCTCAAAGGATAAGAGTTTATAGATTATAAGAAGAGTGATGTTGACACTTAGAAGGACCAATGTTAATGCCTTTAGCAAGGGTATTGGGAAGACCTCTATGAATTTTTGCTGAGTGATTTTTAATAATGCCATTAGTGCATCCAACTAAGCCAGATAACTGAAGATGATAAGCACAGTGGAAGTGTTGTAAAACCTGCCAAATGGCACAGTTTGTTAAAGTACTTAACCAGAAAATTAGGTTTTACTCCTCAATCACTATGCAATTTGAGAGGAGTTCCCCAGGTAAACAGAAATTTTCCTGAAGGACTTTAGCCACAGAAGAGGCCATAGCCTGTCTCTAAGAGAAGACTTTGGTCCAATGTGAAAATACACAGACCATGACTAAAACATAATTATATTCATATTCATGAGATGAAGGGAATTGAATGGAATCCATCTGCCAGAACTTGTATTGTCCATTGGGCCAATTAAAATGTCCTGGAGCAGTATGAACATGTTTCCCTGGGTTGTACTTTATATAAGTGGGGCAGGTGAGGTAGGTATTTTCTGTGGGCTTGTCCATTTCCCCTCATCAACATTGACTCCTAAGTGACATCATGCTGGCAGTAGACCAATGGCTTAATGCGTGTACAGTGGTGAACACTGGGAATTTTAGAATTTCTGGTTAGGACTGAGTTATTATTTGACCTCGACTGAGAAGATTTGATCAGGTCAACATTTGTTCAATTTCTAATCTTGTTTTTCCCTTCCTTGGGCCCATTGTTGAGCTTCTCTAACCAGTGTTTTTTTGTTTTTTTGTTTTTTTGTTTTTTTTTTTTAATATTTATTTGACTGTCTTGGGTCTTAGTTGTAGCATATGAGTTCTTTGCTGTGACATGTGGGATCTTTCACTGCTGCATATAGACTCTCTAGCGGTGGTGTTCAGGCTCAGTAGTTGTGTTCCATTGGCTCCAGATTCTGCAGGATTCAGTAGTTCCAGCATGTCAACTCTCCAGTTGTGGTGTGTGGGCTTAGTTGCTCTGAGGTATATGGAAGCTCAGTTCCCTGACCAGGGATCAAGCCTGAGTCCCCTGCATTGCAAGGTGGATTCTTAGCCACTGGACAACCTGGGAAACCCCTCTAGTCAGTTTTTCTGTTATCATTCAGGGAAATAGGGCTTCCCCGGCGGCTCAGATGGTAAAGACTCTACCTGCAATGCAGGAGACCTGGGTTCAGTCCCTGGGTTGGGAGGATCCCCTGGAGAAGGAAACAGAAACCCACTCTAGTATTCTTGCCTGGAGAATTCCATGGACAAAGGAGCCTGGTGGACTCCAGCCCATAGGGTTGAAAAGAGTCAGACATGACTGAGTGACTATCAATTTCCTTTAGCCTGTGACAGAGTTTTGACTACTGCTGGTCCCTTTAAGGGCAGCATTCCTTGCCAAAATGTGAGCAAAGTGATTTCCCTTAGCTTCCAATATGTCAAGTTTAGAATGCTCCAGAATCTTAATAATTGTGAAAGTGGCAGGCTAAAATATTGCATCTAATACTTCCTGAAGATGGGGACCATTTAAAATTTTATTTCCATTAGAAGAAAAGAAACCATAATGCTTTCACGACATTCCAAAATCATGAGCTATGCAGAAAGCATGTCTACTATCAGTATAAACATTGGCAGCTTTGTCCTTGGCTAAAGTAAAACTTGTGTAAGAGCATGTACCTCAGCCAGTTGAATAGAAGCAGCTATAGTAAAGACACTGTCTTAACAACATCGAAAGGAGTTGCCAGAGGATCTGTTGTGCAGTCGCTAAGCCATGTCCAACTCTTTGTGACCCCATGGAATGTAGCCCACAGACTCCTCTGTCCGTGGGAGTTCCTGTATACCCAGCATGATATCTACCTTTGTCACTTTTCAAATACGAACCATTGGTGAACCATGAGAAGTCAGTGTTACTCAAAGAAATATCTAAACATCATCATGGGGAATCAGAAAGTGATCCATCAGCATTTAACAATCATGAGGGACATCAGATAGAGGGAGGAGAGTATCAGGGTTAAGGACATTAGAACATAAAGTAGTTATGTAAAGAGGGTTAACAATAGGACTTCATATGAGGTGAGGCAGCTGACTGAGAAATGTTGAGTGTGATGAGAATTCTAGAGAACTTTTACTGAATGAGATGCAAAAATGGTTAAAGGGGATCCCGCAATGATTTTCTCAGAGGTCTGAACCAAAAAAATAGTACCCATAATGGCACTCAAGGCAAGGAGGATATCCGTGTGCCATTGGTTCAATTGCGGACATTAATACCTTAAGAGCTGATGGTGGCCCCCTGTTGTTGGGTGAGTACCCCAAGGGCATTCCCTTCCTTTTCACAGACAAATGGTAAAAGGGAATCTGATAGCTGTGATGCCCAAGGGGCAGGTAAGTTCATCAAACTCTGCTTTAAGGCCTTGAAAGCTATGTTGTCAGGTTCTTTTCATAAAACTGGGATGGGTTCTTATTCTTTAGTAAAACATAAGAGGCTTATGTTTTAAGCCTCTTGAGGCTTGACCATAAGAGAAAAATTGTAATCCAGTTCTAGCAATAAACAACTAGACTGAGAAAACTTCCCAGTTGGTACTTAGTACAGGGTTTTGGAAAACATTATTGTTGTTCAGACATTTCTCCAAAGAAGATATACAGATGGCTAGCAAACTCATGAAAAAGTGCTCAACATCACTCATTATTAGAGAAATACACATCAAAACTACAATGAAGTATCACCTCACACCAGTCAGAACAGCCATCATCAAAAAAATCTACAAACAATAAATGCTGGAGAGGCTGTGAAGAAAAGGAAAACCTCTTGCACTGATGGTAGGGATGCAAATGATACAGCTACTATGGAGGACAGTATGAAGATTCCTTAAAAAATTTGGAATAAAACTAACATATGACCTAATAATTCCACTACTGGGCATATATCCTGAGAAAACCATAATTGAAAATGACACACACATACCAATGTTTACTGCAGTGCTGTTTATAATAGCTAGGACATGGAAGCAACCTAGATATCCATTGCAAGATGAATGGATAAAGAAGCTGCAGTCCATATATACAATATATATTATACATATTTTACATAAAAAGGAATGAATCTGAGTCAGTTCTAGTGAGATGAATGAACCTAGAGCCTGTTATACAGAGTGAAGTAAGTCATAAAGAGAAAAACAAATATCATATATTAACATATATATATATAATATATATATAATATATATATGGAGTTGAGAAAGATGGTATTGATGAACCTATTTGCAGGGAAGCAATGGTGATGATTGCCTTCTCCTTTCTAGAATGTGAAAGACTAGAGATCTCTTCAAGAAAATTAGAGATACAAAGGGAACATTTCATGCAAAGATGGGCACAATAAAGGACAGAAACGGTATGGACCTAACAGAAGCAGGAGATAATAAGAAGAGATGGCAAGAATACATAGAAGAACTATACAGGATCTTAAAGACCCAGATAACCATGATGGTGTGATCACTCACCTAGAGCCAGACATCCTGGAATGCAAAGTCAAGTGGGCTTTAGGAAACACCATTACGAACAAAGCTAGTGGAGGTGATGGAATTCCAGTTGAGCAATTTTATATCATAAAATATGATGCTACTCAATGTGCCAGCAAATCCTAAAGTGCTGCACTCAATATGCCAGCAAATTTGGAAAACTCAGCAGTGCCCCCACAGGACTGGAAAAAGTCAGTTTTCATTGCAATCCCAAAGATGGGCAATGCCAAAGAATGTTCAGACTATCACAAAATTGCACTCATCTCACATGCTAGAAAAGTGATGCTCAAAATTCTCCAAGCTAGGCTTTAACAGCACATGAACTGAGAAATTCCAGATATTTAAGCTGGATTTAGAAAAGGCAGAGGAAGCAGAGACCATACTGACAACATCTGTTGGATCATCGAAAAAGCAAGAGAATTCCAGAAAAAACATTTATTTCTGCTTCGTTGAGTATCCTAAAGTCTTTGTGTAGATTACAACAAACTGTGGAAAATTCTTCAAGAGACGGGACTATCAGACCACCTTATCTGCCTCCTGAGAAATTTGTATGCAGGTCAAGAAGCAACAGTTAGAACCAGACATGGAAAATGGATTGGTTCCAAATTGGGAAAGGAGTACGTCAAGCCTGTATATTGTCACCCTACTTACATGCAGAGTACATCATGGGAAATGCCAGGCTGGATGAAGCACAAGCTGGAATCAAGATTGCGGGGAGAAATATCAATAACCTCAGATATGCAGATGATACCATCTTTATGGCAGAAAGTGAAGAGGAACTAAAGAACCTCCTGATGAAAGTGAAAGAGGAGAATGAAAAAGTTGGCTTAAAACTCTACATTCAAAAAATGAAGATCATGGCAGATAGAAGGGGACACAATGGAAACGGTGAGAATTTCTTTTCTTGGGCTCCAAAATCACTGCAGATGGTGACTGCAGCCATGAAATTAAAAGATACTTGCTCCTTGGAAGAAACACTATGACAAACCTAGACAGTATATTAAAAAGTAGAGACATTAACTTTGCCAACAAAGGTCCATTTAGTCAAGCTATGGTTTTTCCAGTAGTCATGTATGGATTTGAGAGTTGAACCATAAAGAAAGCTGAGTGCTGAAGAAGTGATGTTTTCGAACTGTGGTGTTGGAGAAGACTCTTGAGAGTCCCTTGGATTGCAAGGAAATCAAACCAGTCAATCCTAAAGGAAATCAGTCCTGAATATTCATTGGAAGGACTGATGCTGAAGCTGAAGCACCAATACTTCAGGCATCTGAAGCAAAGAACTGATTCATTAGAAAAAATCCTAATGCTGGGAAAGATTGAAGGCAGGAGAAGGGGGTGAGAGAAGATGAGATGGTTGGATGGTATCACCAGCTCGATGGAGATGAATTTGAGCAAGCTCCAGGAGTTGGTGATGGACAGGGAAGCCTGGCGTTCTGCAGTCCATAGGGTTGAAAGAGTCAGAAATGACTGAAGGACTGAACTGAACTGAACTGAATGGAGACACAGACATAAAGAACAGACTTGTGAACGCAGTGGAGGAAGGGGAGAGTGGGAGGAACTGACAGAGCATATCATTAAAACATATGCTTTGCCATATGTAAAAGCTAACCAGTGAAAACTTGCTGTATGATGCAGGGAGCTCAAACCCAGTGCTCTGTGACAACTTAGATGGAATGGAAGGCAGGAGAAAGATTCGAGAGGGAAGACACATTTGTATGTCCATGGCTGATTCATGTTGATGTACAGCAGAAACCAACATAATATTGTAATGCAATTATCCTTCAATTAAAAATAAATAAACTTAAAAAAACTGAATGGTGTTGCAATGCTTTACTTGTATTGATCTAAATTACTTTGTCCAAGGATTATTATGAACAACTATATGGACAACCTGGAAGAAATGGACAAATTCTTAGAAAAGTTCAATCTTCCAAGACTGAACCAGGAAGAAATAGAAATTATGAACAACCGAGTTACAAGCACTGAATTGAAGCTGTGATTAAAAATCTGAAAAATGAAAGTCCAGGACAAGATGGCTTCACAGGAGAATTCTATCAAAAATTTAGAGAAGAGCTAATGCCTATCCTTCTAAAACTCTTTCAGAAAGTTGCAGAGGAAGGAACACTTCCAAACTCATTCTATGAGGCCACCATCACCCTGATATCAAGACCAGACAAAAACAACACAAGAAAAGAAAACTACAGGCCGATATCACTGATTAAAATAGATGCAAAAGTCCTCAACAAAATGTTAGCAAACAGAATTCAGCAACACATCAAAAAGCTCACATACCATGATCAAGTTGTGTTTATTCTAGGGATGCAAGGATTCTTCAATATACACAAATCAATCAATGTGATATATCATATTAACAAATTGAAAGATAAAAACCATATAATAATTTCAATAGATGCAGAAAAAAGCCTTTTCAAAATTCAGCAACCATTTATGATTGAAACTCTTCAAAAAATGGGCATAGAAAGAACCTACCTCAACATAGTAAAGGCCATATATGATAACAGCAAACATTATTCTCAATGGTGAAAAACTGAAAGCATTCTCCCTAAGATCAGGAACAAGAAAAGGGTTCCCACTTTTACCACTATTATTCAACATAGTTCTGGAAGTCCTAGCTTCAGTAATCAGAGAAGAAGAAAAAAAAAAAAAAGGAATCCAGACTGGAAAAGAAGAAGTCAAGCTCTCACCCTTTGCAGATGACATGATACTGTACATAGAAAATCCTAAAAATAGTATCAGAAAATTACTAGAGCTAATCAGTGAATTTAGCAAAGTTGCAGGATACAGAATCAATACATAGACATCACTTGCACTTCTATATACTAACAATGAAAAATCAGAAAGAGAAATTAAGGAATCAATCCCATTCACCATTGCAACAAAGAGAATTAAATATTTAGGAATAAACTTACCTAAGGAAACAAAATAACTATACACAGACAATTATAAGACATTAATGAAAGAAATAAAAGGTGACATAAACAGATGGAATGATACTCCATGTTCCTGGGTAGAAAGAATCAATATTGTGAAAATGACTATACTACCAAATGCAATCTGCAGATTCAATGCAGTCCCTATCAAATAATCAATGACATTTTTCATAGAACTAAAACAAAAAATTTCACAATTCATATGGAAACTGAAAGACCCTGAGTAGCCAAAGCAGTCTTAAGAAGAAGGGAGCTGGAAGAATAAACCTTCCTGACTTCAGACTATACTACAAAGCTACAATCATCAAGACAGTATGGTACTGGCACTAAAACAGAAATATAGACCAATGGAACAAGATAGAAAGCCCAGAAAGAAACCCACACACATATGGGTACCTTATTTTTGACAAAGGAGGCAAGAATATACAATGGGGCAAAGACAGCCTCTTCAATAATGGTGTTGGGAAAAATGGATAGCTATAAGTAAAAGCAATGGCACCCCACTCCAGTACTCTTGCCTGGAAAATCCCATGGATGGAGGAGCCTGGAAAGCTGCAGTCCATGGGGTTGCCGAGGGTTGGACACGACTAAGTGACTTCACTTTCACGTTTCACTTTCATGCATTGGAGAAGGAAATGGCAATCCACTCCAGTGTTCTTTCCTGGAGAATCCCAGGGACTGGGGAGCCTGGTGGGCTGCCATCTGTGGGGTCGCATGGAGTTGGACATGACTGAAGTGACTTAGCAGCAGCAGCAGCATAAGTAAAAGAATGAAATTAGAACACTTCCTAATTCCATACACAAAGATAAACTCAAAATGGATTAAAGACCTAAAAACTCAAAATGGGTTAAAGACCTAAAGACCAGAAACTATAAAACTCTTAGAGGAAAACATAGGCAGAACACTTGATGACATAAATCGAAGCAAGATCCTCTATGACTCACCTCCTAGAGTAATGGAAATAAAAACAAAAGTAAATCAAGTGGGACCTGATTAAACTTTAAAGCTTTTGCTTTAAAAAGGAACTGATAAGCAAGGTGAAAAGACAACCCTCAGAATTGGAGAAAATAATAGCAAATGAAACAAGTGACAAAGGATTAATTTCCAAAACATACAAGCAGCACATGCAACTCAATGCCAGAAAACCAACCCAATAAAAAAGTAAGAAAAAGACCTAAACAGACATTTCTCGAAAGAATACATACAGATGGCTAACAAACACAAGAAAAGATGCTCAACATTGCTCATTATTAGAGAAAAGCAAATCAAAACTACAATGAGATATCACCTCACACTGGTCAAAACGGCCATCATCAAAAAGTCTACAAATAATAAATGCTGGAAAGGGTATTGAGAAAAGGGAATGCACTTGCACTGTTGGGAATGTAAATTGATACAGCCACAATGGAAGACAGTATGGAGATTCCTTAAAAAACTAGGAATAAAACCACCATGAAAGTGAAAAGTGAAGTCGCTCAGTCGTGTCTGACTCTTTGCGAGCCCATGGACTGTAGCCTACCAGGCTTCCTCAGTCCATGGATTTTCCAGTCAAGAATACTGGAGTGGGTTGCCATTTCCTTCTCCAGGGGATCTTCCCAACCCAGGGTTGAACCCGAGTCTCCTGCATTGTAGGCAGATGCTTTACCGTCTGAGCAACCACCATATGACCTAGCAATCCCACTCCCAGGCATATACCCTGTATCCCATTGTTCACTGCAGCACTATTTACAATTAGTAGAATATGGAATCAACCTAGATATCCATCGACAGATGAATGGATAAAGAAGTTGTGGTACATATACATAATGGAATATTACTCAGCCATAAAAAGGAATATATTTGAGGCAGTTCTAATGAGGTGGATGAACCTAGAACCTAGTATACAGAGTGAAGTAAGTCAGAAAGAGATAGATAAATATCTAACATATGTATATGGAATCTAAAAAAAATGCTACTAAAGAATTTATTTACAGAGCAGCAGTGGAGAAACAGACATAGAGAACAGACTTATGGACATGCGGAGAGGGGAGGAGAGAGTGAGATGTATGGAAAGAGTAATACGGACACTTACATTACCATATGTAAAATAGATGGCCAACAGGAATTTGCTGTGTGGCTCAGGAAACTCAAACAGGGGCTCTGTATCAACCTAGAGGGGTGGGATGGGGAGGGAGATGGGAAGGAGGTTCAAAAGGCTGGGGAGATAATATGTGTACCTATGGCTGACTCATGTTGAGGTTTGACAGAAAACAACAAAATTCTGTAAAGCAATTATCCTTCAATAAAAAATTTATTAACTAAATTACTTTGTCCAAGAGATAATAAGATAACTGATAAGTTGAATAATCAATTAGTAAACTAATTGTGGGAAAGGCTACCCACTCTAGTATCCTGGCCTGGAGAATTCCATGGACTACATAGTCCATGGGGTCGGAAAGAGTCAGACACAACTGAGCAATTTTCACTTTCACTTTTCATACTAATTGTCCACATTTTTATATTTTACCTTAGTTGTAAATAGAATGCTCTCACATATTATGAGAGAAAGAGTTTGGGAAGAGAGAGAAAGACTCTCCTTTGCCTGGATTCCTCCATGGACTAGGAGATAAACTCCAAAGTTCTGGGTTCATACAGCAGAATTTAGTAGGCACATCCCATCCATGTGCACTCATCTGTATATCCTATGACCTACATCCAGTCAGAGACTAAAGGAAGACGCATGCTCCCAGGTGCAATGATGAGACAACCACATACATCTCTGCATTAGTTCCACAAACACACTCACATGCCATGAAACAGACGGTGGTTGCGTAAATCTGCCATCTCTCCATTCAACATAAAAAGCACAATCATTGCCTCCACCAATAAAGACTTACATCCACAACCAAGCACATGGTAATATAACGTTACTCCTGCTCACCCCAGAGAAATAATTAGATACCACTCCCTCTCTTTACCACCCACACGTAGCCAAACAGAGCTGCTAATCAAGAACCAGAGATACTCAAGTGCCTGGGCTCCAAGGAGGGGGTCATGTGATGGGAAAGGGGGACACTGCAAGAACACTTTGTGTTCTGGGAATTCCAAGTGGCAGCCTGGTCAGAGAAGAATGAGCCAAACTGGAGCAAATGTAATGTTATCTCCTTCTGCAGGAGAATCTCAGGTGTGGAAGGTCACTGAGAAATGGGAAGGTCCCTACAATTCAGCTCCCTCTGTCTTGAAGGCTCTGAAAATAAAAGCTCCTTCGCAGTCTCAATTGAATGACTATTTAGAGCTCCTCATTCAACAGGAATTTACTGAGCACTTATTAGGTGTCAAGAACTGGGATACAACAGTGACCAAAATGGCATTCCTTGACCTTGTGGAGATTCGATGTTCTGTAGAGGGAGACGATAAATATACAGGCTATGAGAAGATGACAAGTACTTTAGAGAAAATAAAGCAGGAGGCAGGTGAAGAGTGGAGCAGGTGTGCAGTCATAGAAAGTGTGACTGGGAACGTAGCATTTGAGCGAAGACTGCAGAAGGTGAGGACTGCTGGGAAACAAACGTAGGGGGGACCATTTCAGGCAGAGAGAACAGTTCATTCACAGGCTTAGGCAGGAGCCAGCCTCAGCTATTCAGTGACCTGCAGAAGGCCCATGTGCTTGAGACTAAAGGCAAAAGAGGAGGAGCATATAGACCAAGTTGAAGAGTAACAAGGGCAGAGCTTTGTGGGCCTTGGAGGGCTCTGTAAGCCCTCAGCTTTTTCTCTGATCAAAATGAAGAGGCATGGGGTTAGGGAGGCAAGCAGAGTGGGTCTTTATCTGACTTATATTTGAAAATATCCCTCTGGTAGCCCTGAGGCTTAAAATCAGTACTGACTCCATCAGGCTAGGTGTTCTGAAGTACAGGAAGGTAGACAAGCTTGGGGTGAGCCTGGGGAGAAAACTGACCACTGGAGCAACAGGCAGGAAGGTGGGAAAAATGGCCCTGGGCTCATCTCAGGCTTGGATGAATCAGCACTGAAGGTCACTGATTCAGGATGGGACCGCCACCAGAGGCACCAGGAAGGATATCTGTTGCATGGACACCTGAGTACCACAAACAACATCTCTACCACCATGCCTCTCCACTATGCACAGATCCATCACACATACCTCCACCATCCACACCTCCTCCACCATCCACCACCACACAGCTCCATCACTCCATATCTCTACTACATACACCTCCACCACACACTCCAGGTAGCCACTCAGCACAGCTGCTGCTGCTGCTAAGTCACTTCAGTTGTATTCGACTCTGTGCGACCCCATAGACGGCAGCCCACCAGGCTCCCCCATCCCTGGGATTCTCCAGGCAAGAACACTGGAGTGGGTTGACATTTCCTTCTCCAATGCATGAAAGTGAAATGTGAAAGTGAAGTCATTCGGTCATGTCCGACCCTCAGCAACCCCATGGACTGCAGCCTACCAGGCTCCTCTGTCCATGGGATTTTCCAAGCAAGAGTATTGGAGTGGGGTGCCATTGCCTTCTCCACCCAGCGTGGCTACTTCACCTAAAATTGGAATCACCCCTCCTGTCCCCTCCTTGCTTTGTAAATTCCATAGGACCCCTGATATTTGCCTGCCTTATTCACCACCTTACTCACAGGGTCTGTCCTCCACAGGTAAGCAGGCACTCTTGAGAGTGACAAAAGGAAGGAATGTGAAGGGTGGTGCTATTGTTCAATGCAGCTATCTATGGTATGCAAACAGGAGCTACTCAAAGGCAGGAATTTTCTTCCTTGTTCTTTTCAGTGATTTAATAAACATTGTTATGTGCCTGCCCTTTGAACCCATGTGTCCAAATTTGGAAAGTACCTGGCATCCATATTGCCATTTCCCCCCTCTTTCCCTCCCTTTTCTCCCCTTACCTCCTTTCTCATTTCCTCACTTCCTCCCTCCCTCTGCCCCCTTTCTCCTTCCCTCTCTCTTCTCTAATGCTCTAATGCTCTTCCGTCATCCCTCTAGCCCTCCCTCCCTGTGCCCTTCTCCTTAACCTCCCAGTCCCTCTATCTCCTGCTCAGAGCCTTCACCTCTGCACACAGAGAACCTCATAGGACACAGACACAGCCTTGCTGCCTGAGCACCTCAGGGTCAGGAATGCTACTCTACATGGGAGAGATGGTATTTTAGAATTAATGGAGCCAAGTAGAAAACCTGTGTCAAATGTATAAGCTGGTTCATAGACTATGATAGTTCACTGGCAGTTTTCAATAGAAGTTCAAAGTGTGTGAGGACATGCATCTTCTCATGTTAAGGCAAAGTGGGGTTCAGAAACAATAGACTGTACATGTGTGATGACCAAGATACACAGCAAACACAAAGAGAGCCAAGCTCAGAGCCAAACAAGACAATGGGCAGGTGCTCCAGCCATCTCCTCCAACCCCCTCCCATCTCCCACATTATGAGGAATATGACACTAACTCCAGATGCACAGATGGGGTGAAAGTGCAAGAGAGATGGGTTTCCAGGAGGAAGAGAGCAGCATGAGACTCACAGGCAAGGGCAGAATACAGCTTGGGCCACAGGCACCACTCAACTTCTGGACCTTCCACTGAGCCCCCTCCTTCCTCCAAGGGGCACCTAACAGCTGCTGGCCAAACCAGAACTTTCCCTCTGTGTTCAGTTCTTGGGAGAAGGAAGACCAGGCTTCAAGATGGAGAGATAAGCCATGCATGGGAGCCCAACCCACTCCCAGCAAGATTTGCTGGGAAATGAGCACAGAAGCTAGGTGGAGAGAGTTGGTAGGAGGTAGAAACCAAGGGCCTGCCCCACCCTCTCAGCCTTTGGTGGCCTGCTCTTGCTGGGTCACTGATTGGCACACTCTTGCAGATGCACCTATTGCATCAAAAGGATTTCTTCCCAGGTTTCTGCTAAGAGAAGGGAAACACACCTTAGCATTTGGTTTTGGCCAACAGCCCTGAAATCCCACCCTTTTCTCCCTTCACTCCAGTAGGGCCTGTCAGTGGAGACCTGAAAAAGAAGGGGAAAGTGAGACCAGGAAGCCCAGTGGCATGAGAACACAATGGGTATATCCTTGTCCAAGACTCTGATTCCATCCATTCTCCCAGATGCTGACAGCTTGGCTCAGGCCCTGACCTTATGCACATGTCCTACCTCAAGCAGACTCTAGGGTGGGTGATCCCTCACCTTCTCTCATGGCACAGCCTTTTAGGATGAACTTGGCAGACCCTGTAAGTAACCCCTCCTCTAACCAGCCTGCCACCCACAAAGAGGATGTGTTTACCTCCCCCTGACCTGAGGCCTGGTCCTCTTCCGTTTGGACCAACACGCCTTCCTGGACATATCTTTCCTGGGGCTGGCATTCTTGATGAGCTGGTACAAGGGCTGGGATGGGATAGAACTTATCCCCCATCTGTGACAAAAGGAGGGACCCCTCTCCCTGCAGCCCATCATTTCATTTCACAATGGTGAGATGATACTGGGGTGACCTCAAGAACAGTCTGTTTACCTTTTTCCTGTGTGCTGATGCAGGCAGAGGAGGACATGTCCAGAGGCATGCATGACCTGTGGTGATCCAGTCAGCCTGCACAAAGGTCCAAGGTGGGTGGGTCTGGAGCTGTACAAAGTCAAGGTTTGCGCTCAGTGCCATGTCCTCCTCCTGACTCCATGTTCTTTCTCCTCTCCACCTCCCCTGCTTGTCCTACCCATTCAAAGGTCTCTGTGCAGTTTTTGAGAGTGAAAGTCGCTCAGTTGTGTCAGATTCTGCGACCCGCCAGAGTACTGGAGAAGGTAGCCTTTCCATTCAGGTGATCTTCCCAACCCAGAGATTGAATCCAGGTCTCCTACACTGCAGGCAGATTTTGAAGTTCTGTATTATGCTTGCAGAGGAGAGTGGGAAGGTAGGTGCAAGGCCCATAGAGCCCAGGCACCGTGTCTGTTTCACTCTGAACTCCACCAAGAGGAGGGCATAAAGGCATGGCTCCATGATTGTCTGCTTTTGTGTGGGATGCAGAAGGTGTGAGCTTTCCCATCAGGTGGTTCTCACACCTCAAGGCAAGGGGTGGAGGAGGGACCGAGCGGGTACAGAAAGAGCAGGGCAAAGGGCAGGGGGTGAACGATAGGACTGTAGGCAGGACTCCCTTACCCAATGTCTCCCTGGCTCAATGTCTTGTTCCTTCTAGCTCCTGAATCCTCCCTGACCTGATCTCATAACCTCCCAGCCTCCACAAGCCCTGCTCACAGTGAGTAGGTTAAATCCTCAGGGAACTATGAACAATTCATCTTCAATCCACACTTTGAGGGTCCTTTTCCCTGAGCAGCAGATGGCAAGTGGAAAGGATCCCCCCAGCACAGTCCCCTCAAGAACAGAGTCCCCCAGCACAGGTCCCCTAGTATAGGCTCCCCCAGGCTAGGGCCCCCAGGGTACTCTCCCAACATAGATTCTTCTAGCACAGATATTCCCCAAGAAGAAGCCCCTCTCCAGGACATACTCTTAGCTCTGAATAAACTGGTGAACAAGTCCAGGATGCTTGACAAGGTTAAGAGAATCCCTCCAAGCAGAGCTCACCCCCCAACAAAGGCCCAAGTGCCTACGAAGCTGGCAGCCCTAGCCCTCACAGTCGGGTCCCAGCTCTGGGGAACATGGGTACCAAGACACACCTTACAAGCCTAGTCCCCGCCTTTCTGAAGGGAAGTCCACCTCTCAGGCCTGGGGTTCTGTGGCAGCCCTGCCTTGGCGCTGATTACTCTCGAGAGCTAGTTTGCCTGCTCGTCTTGCTCGGATGTATTCCTGTGTGTGGTGTCTGTGTGCACACCTGTTCTGTCAATGCAGTACCAGGGCTTGAGTCAAATGTTGGTCACATTTCTTCCAGGCTATAGTCCTGCAAGGATTTCTCCCAGGAAACACAGCTCAGTGCATACTCAGAAGCCAGGCAGTGCTGGAATCTTCCTCAGCTTAGACACATGCAAGCCAAAACAATCAGGCTTCAGTTAAGCCCCTGACTCCTTCCTGTGAGCCTTGGCTTCCTCACAGGGAAACAAAAGTAGTAAGGACTTGCTTCCAGGTGTGTGGGTGGCAAATCAGTGAAAGAATCTCAAAGCTAGATTAGCGAGAGTGATGTTAAACCCACACCCTTGGCCCTGGCAACACAGAGGCACCCTGCCAAAGAGGATGAGGGTTCCCCAATAATTCAATAGTAGACATCATCTTTTTTGTTGGTTTATAAGCAAGAATTGAATTTAATCAATTAATATATGTATATGTTTTTTCAATTATTTATTTTGATTGGAGGATAATTACTTTATAATATTGTGATGGTTTTGCCATACATCAACATGAATCGGCCACAGGTATGTCCTCCCCATCCTGAACCCCACTCCCATCTCTCTCTGTACCCTATCTCTCTGGGTTGTCCCAGAGCACTGGCTTTGGGTGTCCTGCTTCATGCATCAAATTTGCACTGGTTATCTGTTTTACATATGATAATGTACATATTTCAATGCTAGTCTCTCAAATATCCCATCCTTACCTTCTCCCACTGAGTCAAAAATTCTGTTCTTTACATCTTTGTCTCCTTTCCTGAGATTCCTTAAAAAATCTGGGAATAGAACTACTATATGACCCAACAATTCCACTGCTGGACATATACTCCGAAACCAGAATTGAAAGGGGCACATGTACCCCAATATTCATTGCAGCACTATTTACAAGAGTGGATATTTTTAAAACATAAGCAAAACTCAGAATTTTGTTGAACTCTCTTCTGTTGCAGTTTGGCAATGTTATACTGATAAGGTCACTTGTCAGTGTAGGGCTTCTAAGGGCTTCCCTGATAGCTCAGTTGGTAAAGAATCTGCTTGCAATGCAGGAGACCCCAGGTCGATTCCTGGGTCTAGAAGATCTGCTGGAGAAGTGATAGGCTACCCATTCCAGTGTTCTTGAGCTTTCCCTGTTAGCTCAACTGGTAAGGAATCTGCCCGCAATGCAGGAGACCTGGGTTAGGAAGATCCTCTGGAAAAGGGAAAGGCTACCCACTCCAGCATTTTGGCCTAGAGAATTCCACGGACTGTATAGTCCATGGGGTCTCAAAGAGTGAGACATGACTGAGTGACTTTCACTTCACTTCACTTCAGGGCTTCTAAGGCCTTAGTCAGGTCCGAGAAGTGATGCACGTGGACTGTGGGACAGGGAGGTTCTCAGTAGATGTCAGCCTGAATTTCCCGCAGCCCTGCTCCTGACCTCTCCTTTACCCTTTCCCTCTGGGTTCCAGCCCCTTCCAGATCTCCTCCTGCCCTGTACCCTCCTCTCTTTCTCCAGAATGCTTTTCATCACTTGATATACTACATAGTTATTTTATTTTCCTCTCTCCTCTTCTGTGGCCTCTCTCCTCCTTTTTTCTAGCTTAGGGAAAAAAAATTTAATTTTAGCACATAGGTACTTAATGATTTAAAATTTGTTTACATTTTTGCTAGTGTGTAATTTATATATAGCACAGTGCAGGTATCTTAGTTGATGAAGTTGTGTATATTTATACAGTTGAGTGAAAACCATCCAGGTGATGATTGAATGCATTTCCTTCACCTCAGAAGCTTCTCCTGTGCTGCTTTCCGGTCAATACCCTCCAGAAGTAGTCCCTGCTGTTACTTTTATTCCCAGTGGTTAGTTCTGCATGCTTTTAAACATGTACGAAACTTTCACTTCACTTTCATAACTAGTATTATTGTTGTTGCTCAGTCATTATGTCATGTCTGACTCTTTGCAACCCTGTGGGCTGTAGCCCCCCAGGCTCCTCTGTCCATGGGATTTCCTAGGCAAGAAGACTGGAGTGGGTTGCCATTTTCCTTTCTCCAGGAGCTCTTCCTGACCCAGGGACTGAACCCACCTCTTCTGCTTTGGCAGGAAGATTCTTTACCATTGAGCCACCGGGGAGGCCCACAAGAAATAATATAGCATATTCCTTTTGCTCAGTTTTATGTCTGTGACATCTACCCATGTTGGTTGTGAAGTGTTATCAGGCATTTGTTTTGTTTTCTTTGTTTAATTGCTTTTTTTGTACTGAGTAGTATTGTATGAATATGTACTATATGTATATATTTATCTGTGTGAGTTTAGGGCCATTATGAACATTTCTGCATCTTTGGTGGACATATGTACTCATTTATGGATATATATCAAGGAGTAAAATTTCCAGATCATAAGGTATACATATATGCAGCATTTATAGATAATGACAAATGGTTTACAAACGTGTACCAAGTTACACATCTGCCAATGCCATATGAGAATTCCAGTTGCTCCATATCCTTGCCAGCACTTTCTACAGTCAGACTTTTAATTTCAACTATCTCTAATGGCTCGTGGATATGAAGAAGAATCTCACTGGGGCTTTAATCCATATTTCCCTGATGACCAATGATGATGCCTGTTCATTTGCATATCCTCTTGTGAAAGTGCTATGTGTTTTTTCCTAAAGGATCCCAGGCACTTTAGCAGGGTATTCAGTAAAGATGTGCTAAATGAATGGGTAAAAACTGAATCAACAAATGGATAAAATCCACCAGAATAAGAGGATTAACCTCACCACTGGCTGCCACTATGCCTGTCTTCAAAGATCTCCAGTACTTTGCAGATTTGTCTCCTTTGGTTGGGCTTCCCATGTTGCGCTAGTGGTAAAGAACATGCCTGTCAAAGCAGGAAATGTAAGAGATGCAGGTTGATCCCTGGGTCAGGAAGATTCCCTGGAGGAGGGCATGGCAACACACTTCAGTATTCTTGCCTGGAAAACCCCAAGGACAGAGGATCCTAGTGGGCTATAGTCCATAGGGACACAAAGATTCAGACACAACTGAAGTGACTTAGCAGTAGCAACAGATCCTTTGGTTATATGCCTGAGAATTGTGGTGGAACTGGGGCTCTTTGGGACAGCGATTAGAAAGGTCTAAAACAGAACTGTACAAAAAAGATCTTCACAACCCAGATAATCATGATGGTGTGATCACTAATCTAGAGCCAGACATCTTGGAATGTGAAGTCAAGTGGGCCTTAGAAAGCATCACCACCAACAAAACTAGTGGAGGTGATGGTATTCCAGTTGAGCTCTTTCAAATCCTGAAAGATGATGCTGTGAAAGTGCTGCACTCAATATGCCAGCAAATTTGGAAAACTCAGCAGTGTCCACAGGACTGGAAAAGGTCAGTTTTCATGCCAATCCCAAAGAAAGGCAATGCAAAAGAATGCTCAAACTACCGCACAATTGCACTAATCTCACACACTAGTAAAGTAATGCTCAAAATTCTCCAAGCCAGGCTTCAGCAATGTGTGAACCATGAATTAAGGCAGAGGAACCAGAGATCAAATTGCCAACATCTGCTGGATCATTGAAAAAGCAAGAGAGTTCCAGAAAAACATCTATTTCTGCTTTATTGACTATGCCAAAGCCTTTGACTGTGTGGATCACAAGAAACTGTGGACAATTCTGAAAGAGATGGGAATACCAGACCACCTAACCTGCCTCTTGAGAAATCTGTATGCAGGTCAGGAAGCAACAGTTAGAACTGGACATGGAACAACAGACTGGTTCCAAATAGGAAAAGGAGTACGTCAAGGCTGTATATTGTCACCCTGCTTATTTAACTTCTATGCAGAGTACATCATGAGAAACGTTGGACTGGAAGAAACACAAGCTGGAATCTAGATTGCTGGGAGAAATATCAATAACCTCAGATATGCAGATGACACCACCCTTATGGCAGAAAGTGAAGAAGAGCTAAAAAGCCTCTTGATGAAGGTGAAAGAGGAGAGTGAAAAAGTTGACTTAAAGCTCAACATTCAGAAAACGAAGATCATGGCATCT